>CAWVNZ010000179.1:0-30718 GCA_963930735.1 Dioctria linearis | reverse complement strand
CAGCATCACATTCAATTCACGCGAAGGTGAGGTGGTGCTTTGACATTATTTAGTGTGTTGTCAACCAGGTTGAAAAATTTAGTTTCGAGAAAAACGCGTTAAAAGTTTTGCCGAAGGACAAACAAAATAAAATTTCAATTTCTGTCATGAAAGGTAATGAAAAATCTAAATTGCCACGTGTTTCAAAATCAGAGAGCAAAACAATTTTGAGGGAAACCCCAAGTACCTCTTCCAGCAATTACTATGCTCCATTGCAGACTGTTGCACTGGACACTGCAATAGACGAGGAAGCTTCTCTAGCAAAGCCTAAGATTTCTCCAATTAATGTGCTTGCCTGGAACAATGGATGTGCACAAAAAAGTTTGCCATATACTCAATGCGAGAAATAATGAGTATTACACGCACAGTACAAAAAATGAAGTCCCTTTCAAAACAGTTTTAACTGAACCTGAGTAAATGGACGCCGCTACAATTATAAAAATGTGCTCCAATGTTAAACTAACTATCCCAGTACGAAATGGATTGCGTGCTAGACTAGTTCCATAGCTAGTTATCGTATCTACAGAAGTAGTTATGTCTTGTATTGATAAGTTGCATTACTTTTAGCATTGCTTGGCATTGCCGGAAACGTCGTTTACAGTGTAATCTTTCTAACTAGTTATTGAACCAGTTTCTGTGAATTAGTGGAAGAGTGTGCTCTGATAACTAATTTTTGGAGGAGTTTCTGGGAACTAGTTATATAGCTATTCCCTTAACACGAATAATAACGTTTAACCCTTTCGGACCCGAATTTTTTCTGCGCGCTGGAAATTTTTTTGTCCTAATTTTTAATACCAGGGAACCTAAATATATAATTAAAAGCATCCCTTCATCAAAAATGTTTTAAATATAGGTTTTAGAGAATGTCCATCCCAGTAGATATACGGACTAAGCGGTCGCAAAATTTTCTTATACATTAACCCTTTCAGACCCAGTGTCCATTCGAATGGACATGAAAAACATGTGAGCCTTAGAGGTATGCTTTCGATTAAGCCCATCTTTTGGCTTCACAAACTTATTGTTTAATATCTCTTGCATAAGTTTTAGGCGTATGAGTCATATTTTCTTCATTTTTGTATATATTCTAGTAACAATTACAGGAAAGTTCGCAGAGTGATTTTTGTTGTGGGACTGATGGATAGATTTTTTGATATTTTGTGATATTTGGTGTATTTGTATGCTTGTTTTCAGTGATTACAAATACGAGCAGGTTAAGTGGAGACGAATGGATGGCACGTTTAATGGAAAGTGATATATCCGAGGGTAGTGATATTTCCGCGGGTAGTGATATTTCCAAGGATAGTGATATCAGCGAGGACGAAATGTATGTATCGCCAAAAATTAAACAAAGATTAAGGCCAGGTATAAATAAAACAAAATTCCTTGAAAAGTAACAAAAGCATGAATTACTGTTCAACGAACGTAAAAAAGAAAAACAAAAATTTACCTCGATCAAAATGAAATTAATGCAAACATCGTGCGTGCACCTGGAGTGTGCCACATGTGCGACAGTCCTTCGCTGACATGAAACGAGAAAAGGAAAGAACTAGAAGTTTTCAAATAAATTTAAAAAATTACATTAAAACATTGAATTAAAAATGAACAAATATGATAATAAAAACCATCAGAAATGTACATGCAGGTATTTCGTTACATGTAAACAAAAACAAATAGGAACATACAAAGAAGCAGGAAATTATGAATAATTTTCTGCCATAACATGCACATACCACAAAATAAACATAGAAGGGGCAATTAACCATGCAAATAAAGGTACATGTAGAAGATTGGTGGACGTTTCAGGTGAGAAAACACCCAAAACAAAGCTCACCTGCACAGGTGTCCACCAATCTCAAAAACATCGAAAACTACAATAACTACATAAAATTTTTATAATTACCTGTAATACATGGTCTCCAATGATGAAAGTCAGCAATACACCACACAAAACAATAATTAATTAACACTTAAAAATCACATCGCGCGCGTTTGACAGGTCAAAGTAAAAATTACACGGCGATACTTCTCCCATGACATTTGACATATAATATTGGGGTAAAATCGTCGTGCGATTTTAATGGTAGTGGTAATTCGTGATATTTATAATTCTAATACACACTAACGAGTGCGAAAGAGAAAGACTGTGCGAGCAAGACAAAAGAGCAAAAGTCATGAGAGGAATTTATTAGAATGAACCAAAAATAGCGTGTCGATAAGGCAGATGAAATATACAGAAAAATTAATTAAAATTAATGAAAATAATAATAAATCCTTATGGGAAGGATGCCAAAAAATGTAAAATGAATTTTGGCATATACAAATGATAATCTAAAACTCTAATAAAGTAATAAAAATGTTATATTTCGAAGATTTCACTTTATGGATAATGAAATCGGGACAAAATTTTCTATAAAAAGCACGTCATTCCTTCGTTCGCTCTCATGTATTTTTCGAGTCGTCATAAAGTAAACACATGCCATTTGGTCATCCAGTTTATTTTGCCAGGCAAATCATCATCATAAGGTCTTAGCGTTTTTTTTCAAGTTTTTGGTTTGAACTTATAATATTCCATTAAAATGTTGTCATCGGCTCCACTTGTAAATTTTGGAAAGAAAATTCTAGCTCCAAATTTCGTGCCAATTTTCAAGATTTTTGTACAGATCAGCAACAAGCTTTCAAAATCTAAATTTGAAGAAAATTTTATTTCACGAATATTTATCAGAAAGGTATAATTTTTATTGGTTTTTTTTTTACCAATTTGAGGTTATGGGACATATGTAATCGCATGCCACAAGGGTATAATTACTAGTCACAATTAACCTAAACAAATTGATTATTAATAACTAGTGAAACTCCTTCATTTTCAGAATAAATTTTAATAAATACAGTAAATTGTAAATTTTATTGTTTTTTTGACATTTTGTGAAAAACATGTCTATATGGCATATTTCGCAAATCATGCTCAGACAATAAAATTTAAACAGAGTAATTGTTTAAGTGAAATAATTAATTGTATGTAAATATTAGTTTCCTGAAGTTAAATAGATAGGGCTTAAATTAAAATACGTGTAGAATGAATTATAAAATGCACGGGTTTTGTCATTGAATTAAAGAAATATATTTGAGTAATTTTTACAAATGTTGAAGAAAATCAATTTTGAATTGTGCTAAATTTAATTTTAAGTAAGGAATTAGTTAACGTTAAAGTATTGAAATGTGACAATTAAAGTGATTGATAACCAAACGATATCTTTCAATCGCTACACTACCCACCAGCATTTTACATTTCAGAACACCACAAATGTCAATTATTGGAATTGTTTAAATTGTAATTTGTAAACGCAGGCTACCATGTGTCAATTATAGAAATTGACATATGTTAAACTTGCAATTAGCGGATACAGGTGTTTCCAAACTAACAAAAAATGAGGAAAAAGACTACGGTAGAAGCTTAGAGGTAACTTTTGGGGAAGATGAAGCGAGAGAGCTATGAAAGTGTTGCGATTACGGAAGATCAATTATCCATGATTGGAATTGCGGAGACATCCTATTTATTAATTGATAAAGGCAATGGAGAAATCGCTTATACGTGACGCGATCTGTGGATAGATTTGATGAGTCTGATGTAGAAAAAGATCCACTACAGTATTTCGAAAAATATATTACTACAGAACTATACGAAAGCATGGCCATGTACACTAATTTGTATGCAGAGCAAACAACAGACTTCTAAGTTCAAACACACTTCTGAAATTCGTGATCTTTTTGGGTTACATATCTTTATGGGTTCTTTACGCTTTCCACGGGTAAGGATGTTTTGGGATCGAAATACAGGAATATCGAAAGTTTCAAATACTATGACCCGAGATAGATTTTTCACTTTTTGCACAAATTTACATTTAGTAGATAATTTGCAGATTCCAAAAACCAACACAGACCATCTTTTTAAAGTTAGACCGATCTTAGAATGAGTAAAAAAAGATGTCGCCAACTGATAAAAGAGAAAAATTTGTGTGTGGATTAGCAAATTATTTCCTTGAAAGGAATACTTTCCTTCAAGCAGTACCATAAAGGTAAACCAAAGACATGGGGAACAAAAAAATTTTACTTTGTGGCGTAAGTGGTATATGTTACGACTTGTTGGTTTACCGACGGAAAACTACGGAATTAAAACCAGAATATCAGGACGATTTCGGTCTAGGAGCAGGAGTGGTCATGCATCTATGTGAGTCAGTTAGTGCAGGCCACAATCTATTTGTAAACAACTTCTTCACGACTTACAATTTTTTGTATGTTCTGAAGCAAAGAGGCATTAATGCAGCTGGAACAATAAGGAATAACAGATTTCCAAACACTCCTTTTTCATCTGACAAAGTATTAAAGGAAAATAATCGTGGATTTTGTGAAGAAGTAGTAAGTAACGATGACAATGTTGTTCTAAAATTATAGTTGGATAATAAGCCTGTATATATTGGATCCAATTTCGCCGGAATCGGCATAAAAGATCAAATTGATGGGATAAGACAGCATCAAAATATATGATCGTAGATAGACCAGAGGTGAAGCGTTTGTATAACCTCGTCAATGGAAGGAGTTGACAAGCACGATCAATTGTCAGCTAGTATCCATATAAAATCCCGAAAGTGGCCATTAAGAGTAATATTTCATGCAGTAGATTTAGCGGTTGTTAATAGCTGGCTAGAGTACAAAGCTGATTGCCAACGCTTGGAAATCTCCGAAAAACATACTGTCGATTTATTAGAATTCCGATTAAGGGGGTCCTCTAGTTTCTCGGCTGTTTTTTACGGCTTTTTCAATAATTTTTTACGGGCACACCATCGAAATAATCAATCTCATTGTATTTGCATAATCTTTATTTACATTGAAGTAAGCTTTACAAATTTTTTGAAGTCAAAATATATAATAGAATAAAAGTTATAGTGGCCGACAGGAAGACATCAAGTAAAAGAGGTGCTTAACGGTGACCAAGATTGCGGCTGTTCTGCTTATCTGATATCAACAAGCAAATGATTGAACTAGAGTGAATTCTAAATTACAAAAATTGACTTTTTTATACACTTTTGAAAATTACATTCTATTTTTTACTAAGTTTTTCTTAAGTTTTTCGCTCGTAGAAAAAAAACTATCGAAGCAATCATGATAATCCTAGTTCAATCGCTGGCTTATAACATATCAAAGATGCTGTATAAACTTGAACACGATCGGTGCAGTAGTTTCTGAAATATCGTGGTCACCGTTTCGAAAAATGGTGTTTCGAGAAAAATGAGTTTGAAAGTTCGCGTATGTGATTTATACTAAAAATTTCATCTCACCGTCTTAACAGGTTAAGATTTCGTAGTATCCGTAACAGCTGTTTGTAAGCCTAGTATTTCTTATAACTGGTATTTAAGTTGTCAGTAGCAGCTGTTATCTTCCATGTGTAAATACTTGTTGTTTTTATCTGTTACGATAAATACGCCTCACCCCTATACGGCTCTCCTTTACTCGAGCCTAATTCGCGCTCCGTATACCTGCTCCGTTCCAGGGCCGTAACTTGTGAACCACTTCGAGTATCGAAAAATTCTTTGGACAACATTTTCTACACATGTTGAAGATGTGATTTATGAAAAAAAATCGACCCGAGAAACTAGAGGACCCCCTTAACGCTATCTGATTTATTGCTTTTTGCTGGAAAACCAATGGCTGGAACAAAGCGTGGTAGGCCAAGCACGTCTGGAGAGCAGGAGGATTGTACTTCAACAGGCAGGGCCCTTGACCCAAATTAGACTGAACACTGTGTAACGAAGTAGCATGCCTGTCACCTACACTACCATCCCACTTTCCCTATCTATATGCAATAATGCAAGAACCTATTCAAATTCCTATCATCTACATGATTTATTTCTCTACTTATGAGAAATAAAACATACCAAAAATACATCATGACAGAGTATCATACCTTCAATGCCACTGCACCTGCGTACCACACAGATGCTGATAGACGAAGCCAGTCGACCAGCAGTGGGAGAATAGACAAAGCTTGCACCGCCAGGTCTATTACACGCTGTACTACTGCTGACCGCGCATATATAAAGGGACCCGCCGCTGCCAGAAATCAGTCTTGGACAGAATATTCCCACACTATTTTACCGTCTATCCGTCCCCCTGCCTTTTCTGCCAAAAGACATGCGTACGATTTTCGTATTTGCCTAGGACAGAATATTCGCACACTATTTTACCGTTTATCCGTCCCCCTGCTGTTTCTGCCCAAAGGCATGCGTACGATTTTCGTATTGGCCTGGGTCAGAATATTCGCACACAACTACCAGCTATCCGTCCCAGTGCTGTTTCTGCTTATGATATGCGTACGCCTTCGTACTGGTCTAAGCAAGAATATCTGCACTTATACTCATACTGAGGCACCCGACCTCGTTATATACCCACTAGGGTATACTATGTGTGACTAAAGTATTGAAGTGCAATACTAAATAACCTCCAGAGAACATATTAGATGGATTATATAGATTACAGTGACAATAGTGAACTAGATTTAGTAATAGTAATCGTGAAATATATTAGTAACTAACAAACTAGAGTTAATAGTGAAACAATAATGAATTACAATCTAGAATACATAACTTTAACAAAATAAGACTTAGTGCTCAAATAGAATTGTTAGGAATAAGAAACAGTGAATAAAGAAAATATAAAAAAAACACCCGAATATATTATCAATAACATAAATGTCGAGGAACCCAACCCTGGACTACTCCCGAGCTATCCGCACACGGTCACACCCGACGTTACAACTGTAGCGGCAGCTACAAAATATTTTTTTTTTTTGTTACTGAAAATAGAATAAAATATAATTTGTCAGGGTAATATTTGCGCAGACCCTAAGGAAAGTAAAACATTCGATTTGACGTTTAAGGGAAAAACACTTTGAAGAAAAAATTTTGAACACGGATACATTTTGAGAAATTACACATCAAGACTTTTTGGAATGTAATTTTTAAAAAAATATAGCATTTAGCCTGAAACACATTCACTGCAGTAACTTCGACTTTGCAGTGGCCGTTGCAGTAAAGTCGACTTCACTGCACATATGTGCCACATTAACTGCAGCGTCTTCATTTTGACAGGCTATTTGACATTTTCTGAAGTTTGTTTGCGGAGCAGTACAAAAATTTAAAAACATTTTAATATCTAAAAAAATTGGAATAAGTAACATTTTTGTACAAAAATATGGACGAAATCGAATTCGTTATTGTTGTATGTGCTGGAATTGGAATTGTAAAAAAACGGAATTTCAGATTTATATTAGGTATATATTTTTTTCTAAAAAAGGTTCACATGTTTTGTTTAACTTATTTCTAATTAATTCTATAATATCCGACTGGATTTCGCACCATGTGCTGAAGTCAACATTCGCGTTGTCGACTTGTTTTGCAATACTTTTAAAAAAGAGTTCGACTGGAGTTGCACTTTCCCTACTTCCAACGAAAGATGTTGCATTGTCGAGGAAATTATTAAATTTCGAAGTCATTTCCTTCAGAATGACGTCCCGTTGGTTGCCAGTTTTGGGTTTTTGTCCAAACGATAACGGCAAGTAAGAGTTGGAACCTCTCAATGAGGCAGACGAGCTGGAATGCATTGCTTCCGAACTGCCAGCTTCTGGTATTACATCCCGACATTTACGAGGAGTCGAAATTTGTTGAAAAAATTCTGCAGATTCGTCTATTATTAAATCTTCCCAGGTTGCATCGTTGGTTTCATCATCGGCCTCTTGTTCCTCTTCGTCGGGGTTATTGGTATCTGTTCTGTACTAAAAAAATAAACAACTCCCCATATTTATTATAATTGTCTTTACTTACTCCCTTTGGTAGGAAAAGTCTTTCGGGAACTTCAATCCCTCAAAATGCTGCCAATATACTTGGTCGCACGCTTTACTTCCTGAAGGGAGTTTTGTTTTTTTAAATTCTCTTTGAAACCTATCGCGCAGGCTTCGCCACCTTGCTTTTATTTTAGCAACTGAAATAAACAAAATTAAGCAAAAATATCATTTTAAACCGAATATTTTGATCTTACCCGGCTGATCTATTTCTTTCGAAACTTCCACCCATTTTTTTTCTCTTATAAATCCGGTTTTTATACCTAGCATCCGCTTTGTCGTATAAATACGGATGATTACGCATGGCATTTATTAATTTTTCTTCCATTTTTTTAGAGAATTATCGCAACACAATATACGGCCAGAATTGACGCTAACTAAAAAATGACAGATTGGAAACATTTTATTTTTCTTATTTTTCCAGCAATGCACTTTACAATTCTATAAGTTATCAGTACTGTAAAAATTGCAGCAACTTTGAAATTTCTCAAAGTCGAAGTTGAAGTCGCATTCACTGCTGCTGCAACTGCACTTATTGTGCCAGCTTAAAGTTCAACCAATTAAGATACCATGTGAAGTCGATGAATTCAAAGTTGAAGTCAAAGTTACTGCAGTGAATGTGTTTCAGGCTTTTGTGTCAAGGATACTTTCAGTATGAATTTAGACGCCAGAGGGCAAACATGTAAAATAATATAAAATAAGTTTTTACTGTTATATTAAAAAAATATAAAATTATTATAAAATAAAAATTAGTATAATTTCTTTCTTTTATCCTTTAAAGAATTTAGGATATATATATATATATAAAATAAAGAACTTCAACTTATCAATTTGTTGCCAGTTCAAACACCATTGATCACCTCCCAAAATATGATGAGAAGAAAGAGGCAACACGTTGTAAAACAGTAAATTGCACTTATAAAACTCATGTATACTGCCTCAAGTGCAAAGTTCATTTATGTTCCATAAAAGTTAGGAATTGTTTTAAAAAAATTCACCAGCAGACGTAAATAAGCAGGAGATATTATTTAAAGTTTATACAGGGTGTCCCGTATGTAGTCGTACAGCCAAAGGCTATGAATAGATCATGTTTAGACAAGGAAAAATTTTATGGGTCTAGGGGGCGAAAATCCTAAGGGTTTCCGAGATAACGGGACTTTGGATATTTGGGTATGTTTTTATAGATCACCCTGTAACTTCTGAACGTAACATTCTATGCCTATAAAAACATGCCCAAATATCTTTAAGTCAATTATTGCTGTGTTGAAGTAAAACACTTCAACTAGATAGCTGTAATTCCAACTTGTAAGCATTTTATCATTCCAAGACAATCATTTTGTCTCTAAAAACAACAAAGATGCTGAAATAACAACAATTTAGTTGTGTACAGACGGTATGCTACAACCATATAGGTGTAAACATAAAACGCAAAAGTCGCAGTCGTGTCTCATTATATTTAGGCCTGTAATCAGAGTTAATTATCTTCAATTAAAGCAAATCAGCTGGCATAGTTTGTGGTGATAGACCACGAAACAATCAATTAAATGTCTCAGCTCATTTACTGTGGTTAAGTATATTGCTATATTAAGATGGCTGTAATTAAAACTGTGCAGCTTTAATCCTCCTGTCAGTCATATTTTGTTTTTTGAAAACACAAAATGTCAAACTTTTTAACTTTTTTTTACTTTCTTCATTATAATATTTTAAACTATACGGGTAACGTTAAAAGAATTTATATGACCCTATGTTGTAGAAATAAGAAAAAATCATATTTTTAAAATTTTTGATACCTCTTTATTTATAACTTTTTTACGAGGCGCATTATTATTTTTCAAGCATGCCTATCTACGATAAAATTTCAGTGGTTAATACTTTTACGCCAAATAAAACGCTTGAAATATTAAAACAACAAAATATTATTACAACCTCTAAAAAGCTGAAAGACAATGCCCCACTTTGCTGGCAAAATGTTTTCAAAGCGTTGTTAAGTGGTTGTGATGGAATTCCATTCCAACTAAAAAGCCTTTAATTTGGCAAGCAGAAGGTTGTCAAAACCCACATACAGCAAAGTGTGCTAATTGGGCAATATCTATGAGGCATCTAATGTTGTCTTTATTTATTGTTAACTCTACTATTGGTAAACAAATTTCCGAGGCATTGTGTGAAAATTTACCTCGTCTTGGATGTGGTCTACTTCCATGGGTTCTACTCTATTATTTGTATTATTAATATGGTTGGTTTCTTCTGTTTTGTCCAGAATTAGCTGGTCTGTGTCCATAGTTGTTAGTTTGAGTAATTGTTGTTAAAGTTATTTAAGTTGTGACTATAATTGAAATTGTTATTATTTTTTGAATGATTTAAACGACTTGAATTATTCTGATTTTTATTGTCATAATTATTTCTATGCATTGTATTTTGTTATTTATCTTATCTCTAATCAATCCTAAACTTTTTAACAAATTAAAGGAATCTCGAAAATTTTGTATGTTTCTATTTAAAATTATTGATGATAAATTTGGTTCAATATTGTTTAAAAATGTTCTTAAAATTAAAGATTCATTAAGTCTAGGCAGAGCTGGGCAATACTTAAGTAAAAAAAAAAGGCTTAAGTACTACTTAAAGTACATTTTCGTTACTTAAGACTTATTACTCAATACTTTTGAAATGCCCCTACTTGAACATAAGTACTTGCTTCTATTTACTTGTACTTAAGACTTTGTTTTGTTTTTATGTACCAAGATTTTTACTTAAGTAGTTCTCAGTCTATTAAGTGCCTACAAGTACATATCTAACTCGTCGTAGAAAATTAAACATAAGCTATAGCGCAACTTCATGCGCATGCGCCGCACTCACGCGTCAAGGCGGAACCTTAGACAAACTAATAACATACAAACAAGACTGGGCAAGTAGAACAAAAACCAGTAACGTCTCACTCGAATATAAAATCGACGATACCTCGACTTGATGACATAACCACTAACATGTAAAATATGAAATGACTACGTTCATAGAAATACAGTACAGAAAGAGGGCTAACGTCTATATGGCTGACTCTTTCGAAATAAGCACCAAGTACCAACTCAGAGAGAACTGTAAACAGCAAATAAATAAGTGGGTTCGTCGAAATAAATGTGTTTAAATTAATCATTTAGAGTTATTACTGATAAAAACTATTTTATCAAAGATAATATATTCATTAGATACGCAGAAGAAATTCCAAATGTTTTATTAAAATCACTTTCCGAGCTGCGTGCTCACTTTTTCAACATCCCGCCAATGATTTTTTTAAATGTTGGCACCGACGTAAGAACTGTTTTTGATACAAGAAATTGTCCCCACGTTAAATAGAAAAGTAAGCAGTCCATATTATATACGTCAGTGGATATAACCAAGGGTAAGCAAGCAATGCCTCGCTCCAATATAAAATCAACGATGCCTCGACCTGATGTAGGGAAGGCCTCAGTTCTTTCTTTGAAATTGACTAGAAATTTTTTCCTTACAATTGTTATGCATTATTGGGGGCGATAATGGGTCCATGGACGGACTTCCAATATGAGTGGTGAAAGTTTTACTCTACGTACAGCGCGAAAAATTATAAAAAACTATAAATGGTAGCCACTGGTTACTATACATATTATAGTTTTCAAAGGGTATTTATTTATTAATATCTATTAACTGAACTCAATAAACTTCATTATATTACTGCCAACGTACAAAGATTCTAAAAATGTACTTCAAAAAGTACTCAGTACTTTTTATAGACTTTCGTACTTAGTTACAAGTACTTTTCATATATGCGGTACTTGTACTTACGCTGAAGTACTCAGACCTTCGGTACTTGTACTTGTACTTAAGTACTTTTTCGTTGGTACTTGCACAGCTCTGAGTCTAGGGCTAAACTCTGCAGGCTTGTCTATATCGTAGTCGTATTTTTCAGTGAGCTTTGATAATATATTTCTTAATGTCAAAAAATATTCTCTTACTTGTGTATCTTTTGCTGAAAGAGCTTGATAATACAACTGATGATAAGTTTCTCGGACACCAACATTTCTGATTAACGATTCCTTCATCTCATTCCAGGTCCTGATTACATCTAGGGCTTGTCCTTATATTTTTTTGATTATGATTATCTGGTAAACATAAGCCTTGGCACTTGTATAACACCTAGAAATAATGATGCTAGAGCAAAACGGATTGGACAACCACGCATAATATTAAAAGTTATTGTGATTTTTGCATTTCCGTCCGTCCATCCGTCCGTCTATCCGTCCGTCTGTCTGCCCGTTCTAACAATAACTCGAGAACGCGTTTATTTATAGAGCTGAAATTTTGCATATGGGCTTTTAAAAAAGAAAAGTAAAATTAAGTTCGAAAATGGGACAAATCGGGTAACTCCATCGTAGGGTTGCCATACAAAAATGTCATTTTTCACTACATATTTGGACACATAAAAATAGAAAAATTATTTCAAAAATGAACTAAATCGGGCACCCCTTCTTGGTGTTACCATATAAAAATTTATGATTTTTACGTATCATGTGAAAACAATCAGTCCTATACGGTTTTAATGTACTAAAACCTTCTTCTACGAATTCCTATAAAATTGGTTATAATCATTTTTTCTGTCCGACAAATCGTTCTAGAAATATATGCAAATAACTACTTTAAAAATCAAACTTGCACAGATGGATGACCATACGAAATTACAAACAAGCATTCAAGCATTATACATGGATGTTTTATAAAAACTACAAAAATATAAAATAAAACTTCGGCGAAGTGGCATTAGATTAGCTCTAATTGAGCACTGAAATATTATAGAGGGTACAATTTTTAAAAAAACTATTTTCAGTGGTGGCGGTTCTAACTTTTGATAAAGCTAAATTATCCATGGATTTTTTTTGCATTAAATTCGGCGAAGTGGCAACTTTTAAGGTATTCAAAATTTTTCTACCATGAAATGGAGATCCCAACTTAATTGACGTGCATTTTTACTTGGTTTCTTTTAGAAGACTTATGTAGAGGATGGCGCGTTGTACTGCATGTAATACAACTGAAGAGTATTTTGGAAGGGTTGAACAATAAAATAACTAAAATGAAATTACTGCACGCAGAGCGCATACATTTGTTCAGCAGTTGGATTCAATTAAAAAAAAAAAACAAAAAAAAAACAAATCAAAATATTCAAAGAAATTGTTGAAAATAATCTCATTTCAGAACTGTGTGCAGTTCGCTTTTAGAGTGCATCACATTGTAATACGAATAGTACCTGAATTTAATTTCTGTAAATAAATTCTACTTAAGTTATCTTTAACGCCTTCAACGCCATCTTTGTTTTCTCCAGCTGTTTGTTTTCGAGAGAAATTCTGGAAAATCCATCAAAAACTAAACCTGTTTTTCTAGGAAGCTAGTAGATGTTGAAGCATGTTATTTTTTGCCGGTCTGTACCTGTTAGTTTTTGTTTCTTCTACATAAATACTGAAGTTTTCAGCATTCAAAGAAGACCACAAGAAAAAAGAGCTTTTAGTATTGTTCTAAGCTTCTATAGATTATTTCGATTTCCATTCTAGTATTAGTTTTTGATGTTGTGTTTGAACTTTGTTTATTTGAAAAATTTCCGTACTTTGTTTCCATATCATTTGTGCATTGGAATTCCTTGTTTATGTCTATAAAACAATAAATGCAAATTTATTTCTTAATTCTTTTGTGACAAAAGATATATGTAATGTGTTTAATACTGAGTAACTTAACTTTATCATCTATCATTATTAAATGCACTTTATGTTTTTCTCTTAGCTCTTTCAACCATGCCAACATAAAAAGTCATAATACCTTAGGGGTCACTTCAATTTTATTTCCCCCCATTAAAATCTCTTGAAGACTGTTTCTTTTTTACAACAACAAAGCTCCTATTAACTTTCAAAAGATTTGTGGAAATTTCGATTTAAGGAGCAGTGTGTGTAAAGCCCTTAAGGGGGAAAAAATTCAACCTAAGAGCTCCCTTCTGTAGAACCCATATCCATTTAATTTTTCATCTCGTGTATTCCTGGGGCATTTGGTTCAAAACTACTCAATGGTGCGTATCGGTCCTCCATATAGAAATGGCTTTTGTACTCTGGAGATACTCAGACGAGACACATTCAATGGAGAGAATTGATGAAAATACGTGTTTTGATTTTCGAACCCGAAAACACCAATTTATAGGTCATAGAAACAAAACAAACAAACAAACAAACGGGATCTATATTTATTTGTTATCTGTCGATTTTCTGGACACTTCCTAATATTTGAAATTTGAACTTAGCAAAAATGATTATAGTAGGTATCCATCGAAAGAGCTTTTGTCCAATTTTGCTCCGTATGGATGTTTTATTTAGTCACGATTAATGTACCTTCACTCATCCTCCAACTTATATAAACAAATCCTGTTTGAATGCTGTTTGAATGCTGACCTATTTGATAAATTATATAAATTATTGACAATAAGTAAAAATAATCCAAGTACGAAATCCATTTTGAGAAAACCATGGGTAAAGATAGACATCTCTCCGAAAAATCAGATTTAGCAATTTATGGATTCAAATCATGATGAAACAGTCTTTATGGGACTGCTCTAATCACTCTAAAATGGTTTCAAATTCGATGTTACATGAGTTTAGAAAAGTATAAGATTGTTTTATGTTCACACTTAGATAGGCCATTATACTTCGGATTCATCTTAAATTAGATTAGATTAAGTTGTAGCGGGCCGAGACTGGAACCATTTATAGGCTTATTGTGCCACCGATATCCTTTATAGTTCATCCACTTATCCTACTCTTCCTAGGAAGAGCAGTATCTTTTTGGATGAAATTTCCTCGAAGTCGGCAGGCTATAAAAATTAAGAGCCAAAAGCCCGGAATCTGTGACAATGCAATGGCCTCGCATTCACATAAGACGTGCTCCGATGTTTCATTCTCTTCGAGACATAACTGATGTGATGTGTGTATGTGGGTGATATGCCTATTCGATGCATGTGTTCATTGAGTAGTCTGCAGTGTCCTGTTAAGGCTTGTGTAATGATTCTCAATTGATTCCTAGATAGTCAAATATAGATAGGAAAATATCTAGGCTCTTCTTTGGTGAAGGTCCTTTAATGATTCTTTGAACTTGTCTGGATTGGTCCGATTAGGGGCATGGATGCTCTTTTGGTCAGTGTATGTGCGTTTGCATTCCCATCAATACCCAAGTGTTCTGGCACTAATTGAAGTTATAGGTGGTTCATTCTGCCAAGGCTTGTTAATACTTGAATTCATTCCCACATTAACAGCGTTTTGACTTCAGGCGATAAAATGGCTTTCAGTACTGCTTGGCGAGCTGTATGGATGTATATTTTTTTCTTAGAGGGAGGGGTATGCACATCTGGTGGTGGCATATACCTCTTCCAGGAATATTGAGGCGTATTTTCCTAGGACTTGATAGATATAAGCTCTTGACTTTACACCATTTATTCTTTCCCTTCTCTGTTTTAGAGCCGTCCATGTACCAGACTAGGGCTTCGCTTTTTATATTTGTATCTATTTCCTCCCAGCCTCTCTTTCAACAACCTTGCTGATTGCCGTTAAATTTATGCATATTTCTAGAGCGCTGGTAGACCGGCCAACCAGTGGATCTTATTTAGCTTCCTGATGGTTGTCTTTTGTGTACAGTTGTTCCACTATGCTGCTATAGCATAGGTAATCGTGGGGCTGACCACTTAATTTTAAAGCTAAATTTGGCTATAGTCGCCATGTTGTGCCAGCTAGTTTCCTACAGTTCCACAAGGTTAGCGATATGCTTCGTCCAATTGAGCTTGTCGTCTAGAGTTATCCTGAGATATTTAGATTTTTTTGGAAATTATGGAACCTCCTTACCAAAGAGGGTAGAACTAGTTAGCTGCTCGTTTTCCTTTTTCTGATGACATGTATAATTGATGTTTTGCTAGGATTGACTGGTAACTTGTGTACAACACACCAGTCTTGAGTAAAACCTTAGTTTTCTTGGACCTTTCGAGAAAGCAGAAAGTGCTCATATTTACCTTTGATAATGATTACAAGATTATCAGCATAACCTTGAGATCCAATACCTTGGTTTGCTGAGTTGCGCTAAAAGTTCGTCAACTACCATGGCCTACAACAGTCAAGACAGTACTTCCTTGGGGACAGTCACTGGCGATGTAAACCTACAGTGGCTCACCATATGGCTGTGCTTTAATTATCCTCCGTTGGGTAGTAAGTATAGCCTGAATTCATCTATTATTGTTTGGATCCACTCCATGTCTGACCAGCGCAAAAGTTATTGACTGATAGAGGTGCTATCAAAAGCTCTATTAATATCCATAAAGGAACATAAGGTGATTTCTCTGTATTTGATACCGTTTCTCAGGTTTAGTAAAGCTAATTCTGTATATTTACCCTTTTTGGTAAGCAAATTTATTTGGACTTCGTGAATGTTCCTTAAGCACCCCGTTTCTAATATACCTTTCCACTATTTTGTTCCTTCATAGCTTTAAGAACAAATGATTTCAAGCTGATGGGATGATATGACCGGGGCTGGGTCCTTAGGATATATTGAAAGGGCCTCCAAAGGTTATATTGAGTAGCTCTTGCCTTATAATATTTACAAAGGTTGGCCTGTTGCTGGAACTCTACACGTGGAGATTTTGTATATATGTTATATTACATATTTATATAAATACAATAAGAGACTCACGACGTTTGATAATGTCCGAGCTACCCCATATGGTGCGATGGGTCTTGCAATGATCCCGAGTATAGGTTTTGTCGCTGCGATTTGCCACAGCGTTACCACATCTGTCATGTCTCCCTGGGAGCTGTGTTTGACCCGTAACTGTAAAAACAAAAAGGAAAAATATTCTGAGACACCCTTTATATTGTCTTTCAAGATCATGGATATTAAATTAGTGATAAAAATTGTATCTGAAATTGTAGATGGAATACTCCTTTCGGGTAAGACTATTGTAAGAAAACTTTAAGGGTAATTCAAAGAGATTTTGGGAAGGATCTTCTTCTTCTTCTTCCTTATTGGAAGTCGTACTACCATGATATCGTGAACAGATATTTTTGGCCCAAACTCTCTCAGTTTTCGTACATTCAGATTTACCCTGAATACCATTCTGTTTACCCTTAGGTTGAAAATTTGTATATTTGTTAGATACAAAAATACGAAAATTTTCAAAATGGTGTTTTACAATGCTTTAAAAATGAATTGTATGAAATGATGGGACACATTCAGAAATACAACAGCTTTCATAAATGCATTACGAATATATTATTAAGAGTGGAAATTCGTTTTCCTCAATTTATTTCTTACAATTAAGCGTGACTTAGCTTATCTTCAATACTATTTTATGTGCAACACATACTAATTATGTTCCATATTGTTAAAGAATGTGAACAGGTATATCAAATTTTGTATTGTCTCAAATGCATTCAGTCTCATATATCACCACTCTAAGTATAATATAAAATTATTAAGAATGTGCACATGATTCTATAAATATAACCCGTCGCTAAGTAATATAATATACATATATACTTATGTTATAAATAATATTATATACATATAACATTTCAAGTGGTATTCGTTTTTGGGTGTAATTTTGACATGGATACAACAGAGCCTTTTCCATTTTTTCTATAACTATATTTTTCGTATACGAAGAAGACCTAGCACCCAACATGGTACCAGAAGTCACGGTTTGTTTAATCGCCTTTTAATTTTTTTTTTAATTATGCGGGGTTGACGCTCCGTTTAAATTCACAGGATTTTCCAACGGAACTGGTACCTTCACCATTTCCAAGTCGGTCCAGAATTTGTATTGTAACGGAGTTTCGGTGGGATGGCTGTGGATAGTTCGTCGTGCCAGGGTTTCTATAAATGAAACTCCTTCAGTTACAATAAAATTCAAAAAAACTCTTTATTCAAGTAAAATAGCCTCACATTTACAAGCTAGTTTAATTTAAATCTACTTAGTGTCTTTATGCTAAGTACAGAGGCGGGAAAGTTCGCACGGCTTACCACTCGAGGACAAATTTCGGACTTAATATTAAAAATGCCTAACGCTGATGCGAGTCACTATATTACGCTACTCTTCTCAGTTATTATGGGTGTAGAGACGAAGTAATAGTAAGGGGATTATTCGCACGGCTTACTATTTCAACCTGAGAGGGAGACTGGTTATACACAACGTAGAAACTATGGAATGTTTAAGGGGGGGAGGTACGGGGATTTTACGCACGAACGTACCAGTGGTTCTTAATGACTAATAAATTTGGAATATCGACGGGTTGTACGGGGATAGATCACAGGGCGTACCAAAAAGGGATATGTTAAGGCGGGATTGTTTACGCTAACCTTAACACGATGGATGGGGAAGAGGTGGTACGGGGATTGTTCACACGGCGCACTAGGGATATGTTAAGGCGGGATTGTTCACGCTATGACCCCTTCTCTGCCTTCTATTTCTTGGTAGAGTACGGCACCTAAACCCTCTTGGCTAGCGGTCCATTTGTAACACAAATGGTAGGGTGAAGTCAGGACATGTGAGTACGGGTGCTTCGGTGAGCTTCCTCTTAAGATCGTGGAATGCCTGCTCTTGAATCTCCTCCCATTTCCATTTCGAATTTTTACGCAGTAGTTTGGTGAGGTGAGCGGTGGTGGTTGAAAAATCGGGGACAAATCGCCTGTACCAAGAAGCAATACCATAAAACGGCGTAATTCTCTTGGATTTTTAGGCGGGTTTAGCTCTCGAATAGCTCTTACTTTATCGGGGTCTGTCTGTATACCCTCACGACAGATGACATGACCTAAGTACTTTATGCTCTCGCGTAAGAACTCGCATTTCTCCAGGTTTATTTTTAGGTTGGCCTGTAGGAGTCGGTCAAATACACTCTTCTATTCTATTTCTCTAGGGTGTTCCTGAAGGGTTCGTCCAATGATCACTATATCATCGAGATATGCGAACGCGAACGGCTCCATCTCTGGGCCTATGATCTGATCTAACGCTCTCTGGAAGGTGGCTGGGGGCTGAATGATGCCCCAATGGCATTACTTTCCATTGGAATAAGCCGCGACCAGGCACGGTGAATGCGGTATATTGTCGACTATCGTTCGCGAGCGGGATCTGCCAGTACCCCTGTTTAAGGTCTAAAGAGGAGATATACTGTGCACCTCTCAATTTATCTAAAATGGCATTGATTTGTGGTCGCGGCTACGCGTCTTTGACAGAGTGTTCATTCAATTGACGATAGTCAATGCACAGCCTCCATCCTCCCTGTTTCTTCTTCACGAGCACGATGGGAGAACTATATGGACTAGTAGATGGTTCAATGCGATTCGCTTTCGAGTAGTTCATCAACCTCTCTATTAATTATGTATTGCATCGCAGGGTTTCGGGGGAAGTAGCGTTGTTTAATTGGGGCGGTCGTGCTTCATACGAATTCGGTGTTCGGTTATTGGTGTTAACCCTGTGACGTTATTAAATCGGTGAGAGCTGTTCGGTGAGAAAGTCTGAGAGAAGTCGTTCCTCTTCGGATGCTAATGCCTTGGGTGTGTCCACCGCTAGGCTACTACTCTCATTACAACAACTGAGGTTCTCCTCGTTTGGGTGCATTTCTTTCCCCAATAGGTGTAGCCTGATGTTATATTTCTTTAGTAGGTCGACACCAAGGATGACAACTTCGTCTAGACCGGGCATGTGGTAAAATGAATGTGACAGGACATTTTCCTTCCATCGAATGTCCAGTTCATAGTAAGTAGTGATCGGTACTTCCGACCCATTGGCAACTGAGGTTTTTAAGTTGCATGTATGGCTGGGGATGTTGTGACTAGCTATCATGCTCTTCAGTTCATCTCCTATAAAAGATTTCCCTGAGCCGGTATCTATCAGCGCGAAGAGAGTTTTCCCTAAAATCTCGACCTTGAGGAAATATCGTGATTCGCTACTGCTGTTGGTGGCTTCGGGGCTGGTGTTGGGGGTCTCTAATGGTTTTGTTGGGGTGCCCGATTCCCCGGTGTTACTGGCACCCGGTGGCATTTCCCGATCTTCTGGTGTCTTTCGGACACTGACTGTCTCGAGACAGAACGTCTTCTCGGCCGCAACGTGAGCAGAATAATCGGCGGGGATTACGACATTCCCGTGAGCGGTGTCCTCTCTCGCCACATCGCCAGCAACACTCTTCTCGAGAGTATGCTTGTCTAATCGGTAAGACGCGAGGGGAGGAAGTTGTACGGCTAGTGGCGGATTTGTGGGCTTTAAGTTCCTCTAGCTTGATCTGTTCGAACTCTTCTGTGAGCTGACAGAGTTCTACTAGATCAGAGAAGTCTCTTCTGCGGATGTACAGCTTGTACTCGGTCGTAAAAATTCATACACCCTCTCTAATTTCTGATTAGGTGATAAATCGTTCTGCCAATCGCATTTACGACTGGATGGCTATAATAAAATCTTTTGCCTTTTCTCCGGCCTTTTGTACGCGGCTTCGGATATTCTCGGCTAGTCTATCGTGAAAACGAGGTGGGAGGAAGAATGCTTTGAATTCTTCGACAAATTCAACCCATCCTGACCATCTCTCTTTGTTGCTTCGATACCACGCTAAGGCATTCTTAGTTAGTAGTTCTGGAAGCGTTCTGAAAAGTCGGTTTATGGGTATCTCGTAGCAATCGGCCAGCTCCTCAATTCGTTCTAGGGAAGGCGAGGGGGTCTTGATTTTTGGTCAAATTTCACTGCCCATTTACGAACTTTGTCCATAATATCAGCATCGGAGAGGCAGAGTTCTTTTCTCGTCGTTATGAGCTTGGGCGACCCAGTATGAGGCGGAATGCTCATCTCGAAATCCGTTTGAGTATTGAAATCTTAGTAGGCTCTTTCGATGTGGTCTGAGTAATGGGCATCTACACTGTCTGCTCCTGCCCCAGAGTAAGAAGGACTTATATTCCGTTATTCGGAGGACTGAAATGTCCGTGTCTCTTTAATAGCATCGCTGAGCCGCTTCCTCATCTCTTCTACGGTACCTTGGGTATCTAAACCATGAGCTTCTAGCTCTTGGATGAGTTCCTCCTTTCGTAGCAGGTATACTGTCGTTGCGGTTGTGATAGGCATTTTATATGATTGTTTGCCTGTATAAATACCTGTTCTCTTATTTAGTCTGCTGAGTGAATGTCACACAATATTTCACGGGTTGCAACAAAGTTCACTCTCAATATTTTTATTCTATTCTAAAACTACTACTGGTTAATATAATTAGTCTATACAGGGAGTGCTTACACTCGAAAACTGTCTGTGGAACAAGTCGGGGCTATCTCGCAGGTCCCTGCTCGGGCGCCAATTTGTAACGGAGTTGCGGTGGGAATGGCTGTGGATAGCTCGTTCGTGCCAGGGTTTCTATAAATGAAACTCCTTCAGTTACAATAAATTCCAAAAAAGTCTTTATTCAAGTAAAATAGCCCTCACATTTACAAGCTAGTTTAATTTAAATCTACTTAGTGTCTTTATGGTAAATACAGAGACAGGAAAGTTCGCACGGCTTACCACTCGAGGACAAATTTCGGACTTAATATTAAAAATGCCTAACGCTGATGCGAGTCACTATATTACGCTACTCTTTCTCAGTTATTATGGGTGTAGAGACGAAGTAATAGTAAGGGGATTATTCGCACGGCTTACTATTTCAACCTGAGAGGGAGACTGGTTATACACAACGTGAAACTATGGAATGTTTAAGGGGGGAGGTACGGGGATTTTACGCACGACGTACCAGTGGTTCTTAATGACTAATAAATTTGGAATATCGACGGTTAGTACGGGGATAGATCACATGGCGTACCAAAAAGGGATATGTTAAGGCGGGATTGTTCACGCTAACCTTAACATGACGGATGGGGGAAGAGTGGGTACGGGGATTGTTCACACGGCATACCAGAAAATGTTAAGGCGGGATTGTTTCACGCTATCCTTAACACGACGGTTGGGGAAGAGTAGTACGGGGATTGTTCACACGGCGTACCAGAAAATGTTAAGGCGGGATTGTTCACGCTAACCTTAACACGATGGATGGGGAAGAGTGGTACGGGGATTGTTCACAAGGCGTACCAGGGATATGTTAAGGCGGGATTGTTCACGCTTACCTTAACACGGCGGATGGGGAAGAATGGTACGGGGATTATACGCACGGCGTACCAAAAAAATGTAGTAAGGCGGGATGGTTCACGCAGACCTCACTACTAAAATTCAGAAATGCACGGGGATTATTCACACGGCGTGCTAGGTTATTACTAGTGCGGGGAATTTCGCACAACACTAGTACCTTTCAAAAATAAGTCTGCCACTTCACTCGTCGAGCTCGCTGACTAGACCTGAATTCTGTGGTCGACTGGCGTGCTTTATATAGCCGGGGGGCCAGAGCTTCTCGTTGACTGAGTGGCTGATGCTTCCACCTGTGCGAGCTTGTTTATACCAGAAAAGCTTTCAAGCTCTTTTGAAAAGCTTTGCTTGTGTTGGCTAGAGCATGTGCTGCGTGCTGATCATGCAGCAGTGGTTATGGTAGATTTTTTCGTATGTGCCAGTGGCGTGGTTACCTGGACGTAAATTAAAAAATGTTCCCAGTGGTGGGCTAAAATGATTTGATTTGAGGTTAAAATTTGCTAACTTCTTTACAGTATCATTGTTAGCAAAGAAATAGTTGTTCGTTTCTGCTTTTTCATGGGCTGAATTAAAAAAATTTAAATTTATTAAATAAATTATGCTTGAAAAGTTTATAACTTACATTATTATAGTTAGTCAAATAAAACATAATTACTTCTATTTTTTTTTTCACTAAATATTACTTTTCACTGACACCTTAGATTAGACGTTCAAAACTCAATAGAAAATATAAAAATGTAAAAAAACATTGTGTTAATGTTAGATCCCCTAACTACACAGCAAAAAATAATTCCCTAAAGTGAGTGACAACAATTTGTGCACACAGGTTAGGCATTTGTCGAAAAGATTAGGGAAAGCTCCACCTTTGAAAACTAAGATTAGGTTTTTATCCCTCAAATGTAGGGAATTTGTGTTCTCCCCCCCCCCCTTAAAATTCAGGGAATATTCCTTAAAATGTAGGGAATTTTCATATATATTTTTATTTTTTTCCTTACATTTTAGGGAATATTCCCTAAAATGTAGGGAACATTCCCTAAAATATAGGGAATTTAAGATTGTTGTTTTTTCCCCCTAAAATGTAGGGACTATTCCCTTAAATGTAGGGAATAGGTGATAGCACCACACCACTCTCCACCATAGGTGAAGGTGATAGAAGACCACCCCTTTTAAAAAACATAAGAATGAGCTGAATAGTTCATTTCTTATGGTCCATACTACTAAGTTTTATGGAAGTTATATTGGTGCACTCGGGCACGCTTAAACAAAATATTAAAAAGCAATATATGACTTGTTTTCAAAAACCATGTGTGAGTTATATAACATATTGAATGTTCTCTTCCTTATATCCAAGAGAGCTTAACATTTCGGGAATTTTACGTACTTTAAAGGTTTTCTGGCGCCAGATACCTAAATTCATTGAATGTTCCCATTAATTTGGGGAAATTAAACTGATTTTCCCCTTTCTATCAGAGAAAACTATATTTATTTTTAAGGAAAAACGTGTCTTTAAATTTAGGGAATAGTCCTAATATTTTTTACAGTGTATATAATCAAAGAAAAAATAAGGAACAGCCAAATCCTTAGATTTTTTTTGTCCGTGTAAAGAAAAAAAGACGTGTAAAAACTTATCCGATTTTTAAAACTCTACTTATATCTACGAAAATTTGGCGCAATAGATTGCTTTACCTCCATTTTAGCCATTAAGAAAGCAATCTATTGCATCTAATTATCATAAAAATAAGTAGAATTTTAAAAATCGGAAAACGTTATTTTCTGCGTATTAACTTCAAAAAGCTTATGATAAAAATTTATTGAATTTAGTTCAAATTTGTGACAGCCCCGCTCCGCAAACCAGAAAATTTAAAAAAATCATTGAATTTTCATTTTTAAATCATTTTCAATCAAAATTGGGGGACAGATTTAAAAATTAGAAAACGTTATTTTTTTGTCTTACGTGTTTAAATAAATTATTTCGGTGATTATTTATACAGTACCGCACAAGCACTATTCATTTTTGAAATATTCACACGTTATGAACTTAAATCTAAGACTTAATCAGTAAATTGTCACTTAATATGTTTTTATTTAAAATTAATACAATTAGAGGAACAATTTAAAGTTTTTCAATTAAAAAAAGCATAAAATACAAAAACCTGCACAAAAAAACGAATTTGACGCTTACTTCGAATTGACACAATTGACATAACCAAATTGAGCTGAGTTAAATTCTTCTTGCCTTTTCACCCCTTTAATCCCTAATATCTAAGGCACAACGGACATTTCTATGATCATTGCATAGCTCGTGTGTTATTGTATCATTGGCGCAATGATCATTTATTTCGTCATTGGACCAATTCCGCTCCTACAAGCTCATTCGTTTGTAATTATATATTGCTCATCATTCCTCTTGCCGATAAGTGCGCTTTCAGTGGTAAGAAACTGAAAGTTAATGGAAAAATCAACTGATTTTCTACCCATCACTGTCAAATGTCATTTGTGAAATTACAAAATTTGAAATCATTGCAAGTTGTGTTAAGATTTATGATTTTTCACTTATAACTATGTAGTTTATTTAGAATATTTATGCTATCGGATACAAGGCTCAATTCCATTTTTCACAATTTACTTCAAAATTCACAGATTTTATTTTACAAAATTGACAACTGCCTCATTTTGTGTGCTTGCCTTACCAAGCAATGATGATCAATCAATTACGTAATTGGATCAATGATTATTCTAGCAACGTCGTGTGCCTAGGGTTTAAGACCCGAGATTCGAATACGCCAATAGGCTTTTAACATGAATTTTCGCTTCCTTTAATTATATGTTCTAAGTCGATTACATATAAAAATTTACAGAAATTTCATTTTAGTTAAAAAAAATCTTGGGTAATTAGAATTTTGAAAAATTTAGTTAATTTAATTTAATGAATGATCATTGATTTAGCCCATCTACCTAGAGTAACTCATCTCGGGTAATTTCGTGCAACTGGAATACACACATGAAATTAACAATTAAACTCTTACTCACTAATTAAAATTTACTATTCCTTTGTTATTAAATAATGACCTGGGAAGACTTTAGAAGAAAATACTTCCCAGAGTGAGCTTTGACTTGTTTTTCTCTTCGTAACGTTGAAAAACAAGACCCACAAAGTTCAGAACTTTCGCACCTCGCATAGTTCCATTCCATAGTAGTACTAAAATAAAACTTACAAATGTTGTATGTAAATAACGTTGACAGTTTTCGGATATTGCTGTGCCGAAATAACTTGTTACCACAATACATACGTAAATCAAAAATTTCAAGTAACCTGTTCTACAAAATTCAAATGCGATGTACGATGAAATCTTCCTTCAAAACACCTTTCCTGATATGTAAGTCATTGAGATGTCGATATTCCTCATTGCCCCACCTTTTCTTTGTAAACTGCCGCCTACACCCAATTCGATATCATTGAGAAATGTTATCATGTTTACTCTGATGGTGATTAATTCAACACTGGCCGAAGCTGAGCCTTTTTCATGTTGGTTGCCATCATTCTTCAAACACCGCCCGATGACGCTATCATGTTCATGAGTTTGCATCATGGCATCAATCACATAATTTGGGTAATTATGCAATTTCGCTCCAATTTCGCTGTCATTACTCACCATAGACATGAGATTTCACAAACTTCCTAGACACTCTGAAAGTGATTTCAGATAGGCAAGTGACTTACAGAATTTTACGAACTTTAATGTAATTCTCCCACTGCGATAGTGGCGGCCATGACGCAATGCCTTGAATGTATTATTTCGACAAGCAAAATAATCCTTTCACCACGCTCTTTTAATTGCGACAAATCAGAAATAGAAGATTTTAATTAATCGCCCGGCTAATTTGGCTCAACCGCTCTCACCCCAATTAAGTTTGGAAATATCCCTTAATACCGATAAATTAGAAAAATATTTTTATATCTTTTGCATCCTGCATACGTTTACGGGAAGACTTACAGGCTACAGCCAAAAAAGCTTTATGACCAATTATTGTCGAAATTCATTTGACGGAAAGTTGGGTAAAGTGATTTGTGTATCGCGATATTAATTTGCGACTTTATTTAACCCACTCAATAATGAATCGCTGCTGATAAGGAGGTGAGTTTTATAGAGTTATGGATTTGTTAGCGAAGTTAGAGTTAATCAGAAACGGGGTGATAACGTTTTTTACCATCCGTCCGCATGTACTTCGTTTTAATCAATTATTTTATGAATATGTTGAAGGAGTGCATTCAATTATATTGATTGACTTCCAACTACTTGGGATTACAAAAAGTTGGCTGATAAAATATACACATACAAAGGGTATGTGGGATTTATTAATTTATCGCATAAAACAAACAAAATTATTTATACATGCGGTTGGTTTGATACTCGTCGATTATCGCTATATGGAGAAGTATTGTAGAGTTATTAGGTTAATGAGAAAAGTTTGGGGTATGATCTGTAGCACGCTGTATAATAATAGTATTATTAAAAAAAATATATATATAAATATTTGTTGATAATTTCAGGATTTTCTATAGATTATATTGAGGAGTAAATAAAATTTTTAATTTACTAGATCGAATACGAAAAAACACTTGGATGTGATGTGTGATGAAAAAGAATGCAAAAGTAATCGAGTCAACATTTTTTATAATTTGCCATTCGACCTCTTCTTCCTTTTGTAGAAGTGGAAAAATTGAGTGAATTTTGCGTAAATTTAGAGAGAAAACCTTATTTAAAAAAAAAAAATCATATTAGATAGATATGGTCCTGACTTCACCAATTCTAATAATTCTAAATGAAATTTCCCGTATTATTAATACTAAGCGAAATGAAATTTTTGTTAATTTAATAGCTGTGTTCTTTTGTGTACCTTGTTCTAGAGCTCGCATATACTGAAGAGAACAAATTGTTGTCGAGTCAGTAGAACCGATAAGATTTTCTGACCAGTCAGTACAGACTAGTCAATAAACTGTCAAATGTAAAATTAAGATGGCGGAAATTGAAAATAAAAGGTAGATGCTTATGGAAATTTGTGTTTATATATATAATTTTCTCTCTTTGAGTGGGGAAATGACTGAAAAGAGTGTTATATACATTTTAATCTTTATTATTTTATAGAGAAAAATGACGGACTAAAGAAGAAATCGGCACCACTTGACATTTTAATTATGAAACTGACTAGTCAACTGATCGAACGCAAATCGTTTTTTGTCAGTAAAATTGGACAGATAAAATCAGGACTGTCTGTCAGCTCTATTAACTCGTGTAATCGTCGCCATATAAACACCTTGCCGGAAGTTTTTCGAGTGTTTGGAAACTCGGATTCGTGTCGTGACCGCCAAGGGGAAGGACTTTTATACCCCATATTTTAATTACACAACCGAAGTAGATCTGCTCCATTTTCCCTAAATGTAATTTCACTGCTTGAATGTAATTAATCGGTACCCACTTCTAAGCATCAGACTGCTTGTTGGCATGTAAAGGTCAGCACAGTAGGCATGACATTACTGCTGCCTCGTACTCAACCAGCGGTTTGGATTGCAGTTGGGTCTCGTTGTCATGGTCAGTTCGGTGATTGCCTTGACTTGGGCTTCGTTCGGGGGACCTTGAGGTCCCAAACCTCTGCTTCGATCAATCAATCAGTTGGTTGATAGCCCAACTCGTTTGCCTGATATAATTGGACATAGCGCCAATTCTGTTTCTAACATCTCATCCCGACAAGTACTCCATGTCAGTGTCATATCGTCTTGGGAGCTCGGATCATTACGTTGGTGCTCAGGGAATCAATAGCTGCTATTGATGTGTCATCCCTAATAAGCCGGAAGGCCTTCTTATAGTGTCTAACACGGACAATGCAGTGTGTCCAGCCCCTGCCCAAATATGGGAGTTATATTCTAATCTATGCCTGATATGAGACTTGTAGATTTGCGCCAAGTCGAATGGAATAAAGTATTTCTTGCATCTTTGCAAGAACGCCCAGAAATTTCATCCCGTTTTTATCAATACCAAAAATATGATCAGACCAACTAAGATTGTTGGATATTTCAATGCCTAAGATGTTAAAACATGGTGAGTTCGAGATATCTTCTCCATCGATGGAAATGGGTTGAGTGGGAGTTGGAGTACGTTTGAGTGATAACAGACAACATTGCGTTTTGGAATCATTAACAAGACCCGATTCTCTCTGGCCTAAGCGAGTATATTGTTGTGAGGTCATAGTTTAGTGAACTTAACATGTGGCTTCGTTTATCAGCTATAACATTCGCACGGGAATCAGCTATAGAGTCGAGCGAGGACACGAAATCAAGGGTTCTGTCATCTGCAAAAACTATATATAGGATGGGAAGTGAGAGCTAGCAGATCATTAATAAAAATGAGGAAGTGAGTGAAAGAGATCACAGAGCCTTGGCGGTATACCGACATGGATTATAAAACGGTCAGAAGTAACTCGGTCCAATATAACTTGAAATTGAACGGCGGGGAAGAAAGCTATTCAATCCATTTTGAGAAAAGAGGGTCTATTCCTAGTGCCTGTTGTTTAGCTAAAAGAATAGGATGCCAGACTCTTTCGAAGGCCTGCGAGATATCTAATGCGATGAATTCAGAATTCACCAAAATTATGGAGACATTGATTCCAAAGTTCGGTAGGGAATGTTAGTAAATCTCCAGTAGAGTGGCCCAGCATGAAAGCCGTATTGGTGATCGTTAATAAGGTGATTAGTTTTCTAGATATTTCATCAATTGCGTGTTGATGAGTGTTTCGAAAACCTTTGAAAGAATCGAAGTAAGGACAATTATTCTATAATTTGAGGGATCGGTTGCCTGTGCTTTTTTGGGTACTGGTTGAACATGCGCAAGTTTCCATACCGAAAGAAAGACTCCTGTCGAATGGGATAGTTGCAATAAATTTGCGTAGAGGTTTAGCTAAAGAGGAGGGCACGCAGCACTTGATTACCAGGGGCGAAATACCATCAGGCCCAGCAGCCTTAAGCACATTGAGACCTGCCGAGCACTTTAAGGACCTCTTTCGTACGAAAATGTAACCGACTTGTGCCTGTTATTGTATGTTGGTAGAGAAAAGAGGGCCTTTGCGAAGAAGGTGGCAAGAAAGAATTCGCAATACCAATGAATTGGTGAAGTTATTCTTGACTGTTTTAACAAGACACCAGAAACTCTTACTACCCCTTTTGACTAGTAAAGATTTTTCTGTATAGTATTTAGTTCGAAGTTGTACTTGCAGGTGTTACGTAGGCTTCTCTAGATCTTTCTCAATTCCGCTGAATAGCACAGTTTATATGCCTGAAATACAGCTTCTTTATTTTTAATGCCTGTATAACAGTCATTATTGAACCAGATGGTTTTGTTAGGTTTGTATATGTGCGGAATGAAGCTGTACATCCCAAAGAATAAGATGTTCATAATAGATTCAGAGCAACACTCAACATCTCTCGAGGAAAAACACTCAGACCAGTCTAACTCTCTAATGAACTTGTTAAGTGAAGCCCAATCAGCATGATCATAGTGCCACACCAATCGCTTTTTACGAGGGTGGCTGGTATGTTTCAATATGCATCTATGGTCATTGCTCTGACGAAATTCCCTAGCCTTATCCCTTGTAGAATTCCTCCTATGTGCACCACACGAGCTGTAACCCTAGCTCACCCTCACACCCTTGAAGTAAAAGTTCTGTCTTATTGTGACATTCAGTGAATCCTACATAAGTAGAGCAATACAAATGTGTGAACAGTTTTGCTTCCTCTACCCCCCCCCCCCCCCCACCACTCAAGCTATGACCATCGAACATTCAAGCGTAATGCGCATCGTCACTAACTTGTCTTAACCCAATAATCCTCAATTCCCTACCCCTTATTCCTTTCCTGCTAAGGCTGTGCTACGGCCATCATAGGGTATCCCCTGAGCTTTGACAATTAGCTTTTATAATTATTAACTTTTATACAGACGCAAGATAGAGAATCCGGCTGTGTTCTTGTCACTGTAACCTCCTGAATTCTTTTGTGATATTATCCCTAAATGCTCTAAGACGCTCCTTATTCGTCATCATCCATGCAAAAACTGTAGAACTCATTCCCAATCGTTCCCACTTCTTAAGATGGTATCCAAATGAGCAATACCCAGTGGATAAGTCCTTGATGAGCCTTAGTTCTGTCTTACTAAGCTTTTGTCCTCTATTTTGATGAGTAAGTAATGCATTTTGTGCTACTCTCAATCTCAACCCCAGGTGTGGATCCAGCCAGGTTGCTAAATTGCTCAGAAATAACAAGTACAAGAAAAACCATAATATACCTTGCGAAAAAAAAAATTAAATGTAGAACTTATATAATCAAGCAAAAGTTCAGAAGCTAAAAAAGAATAAAATTATTTATACCCCAGATGAACTCTAAAGGGTATAATAAGTTTGTCACTCGGTTTGTAACGCATAGAAATAATTATGGTAGAACAGAATGGCTTGGGACAACCCACGCTCAATATTAAAAATTATTTTGATTTTTGCATGTTCGTCTGTCCGTCTGTCCGTCCGCATGATAACTCAAGAATGTGTTCACTTTAGAGCACTGAAAT
>CAWVNZ010000178.1:0-23149 GCA_963930735.1 Dioctria linearis | reverse complement strand
TAGGTGACTTCGGTTTGGAAAAATTTGCATTTTTCAGGATTTAATTTGAGATTACGCTCTCGTAATCTGTTAAATACTGTTTGTAAGTTTTTTATATGGTGTGACTGTGAACATCCGACGACTATGATGTCGTCAATGTACAGAAAGGCTATTTCCGGTGGTAGACCCGTCATGGCGATGGTCATCATCCTTTGGAAACTATTTGGACTTATATTAAGTCCGAAAGGAAGTCGTGTGTACTGGTAGTGACCTTGGTTAGTTGAAAAAGCTGTGAACTTTCTAGAAGATTCCTCTAATGGTATTTGGTGGAATCCGGACATAAGGTCAAGTGTAGAGAAGTATTTGGCTCGGCCCATTTGGTCGAGTATCTCTTCTATACGCGGTAAGGGAAATTTATCTGCCAGAACTTTTTTATTAAGATTCCTAAAATCAACTACTAAACGCCATTTTTTATTTTGGTTGTTGGATTTTTTGGGTACTAGTAGTATTGGAGAATTAAAGTGAGAAACAGAGTTCTCTATTATTCCGTCTACTAGCATTTTGTCTACCTGCCTATTAATCTCGGTTTTGTGTGCTTCTGGTATTCGGTAGTTTTTTGTGTATACTGCTCTATTATCAGTTAGTTCTATATTTTGTTTGTAGAAGTTATTGGTTGTTAGAGGTTCACTTTCTAACGCAAATATGTCTTCATATTCTCGGCATAATTCTTCGAATTGAAGTTTGGCGTAGTTTGGAATGCTGTTTAAGTTTAATTTGGAGATAGCTTGTTCTGTTCTTTTTGATTTTATTGTGTCTGTATTAATGACGTTAAAGTCTGAGAGGTGTTGTGTTATTATGTCGGAATGTTGTAGTGTGGTGGTTTTGTTTGTAGTGTTTAGTATCCTGACTAGTGGGTAATTTTGTGAAGTTACTGATCCTGCAATGAATATGCCTGGGTGGATTTCTTGTCCAATGATTACCATATCATTGGCACCTTCTTGTTTTTTAACCTTGAACTTTCTTATTATTTCACATCGGGGTGGTATGATAATAGAATTTTCGGATGGACCATTCAGTATTGGGATCTCTGCCGAACTTTCAGGTGTGTTTAATGTAAGGGTCCACGTATCATAATCGATAGTGGTCTTGAATTTTGTTAGGAAATCTAGTCCTAAAATTGCATCAGCCCCGAGGGAGAAATCATCTTCTACTATCTGGAATAAATGTTCGACCGCAAACTGGTCGTTAAAATGTAATTTTGTGTATGTTGCCCCAATCGACTGCCTCTTAGTATCCGTAACCCCTTGGATAATACAAGTGTTTTTAGGATAGTAAAGTTGGTCTTTATTAATTTTTCCCCTCTTGAATATGGATATTTCTGCCCCTGTGTCTACAATCAGAGTACATACTGACCCGCACATGTCGACATACGCTTTAATAAAGTTTGTTAAGGATAGGTTTAGGCAATGTATTCTTGGCTTGAATTCGTCGCAGCCCCCAACCGTGTTGTTTCTTCCTCTGGTTGGGGGGCTTGATATTCCCCCGATTCGAAGTAGTTTACATTTCTTCTTTGATTATAGGTATTATTATTATTTGCTCGCAGATTATTCTGGTAGCGACTACTGTTATTTGGTGCAGCATCACCGAAATATCTTTTATCGCGGTGGTTATATTGATTTCGTGGGTGGTTTTGTCTATTATTGGCTGCCATATTTCTATTGTACTGTTGTTTGGGCCAGCGCTCCCTGTTCCTGTTAAAATTATTTTGATTGTTGAACCCTTGCGTATTATTATAATGAAACTTTCTTGATGGGTTGGTATTATAATGCAGGACACTGCTTGGCTGCGGCTTATCTACTGCTATTGCCTTCGCTGCTAATTCTGAAAGTGTTCCTAGGCTACTAGCTTTTAGTATAATCGCTGTTTCTGTATTGGCAACATTGTTCATAAATGACTGTATTGAAAATTTTTCGGCCAATTTTTCAGCTGCTTCTCCAGCTGCTACTTTCTCTGTTATAAAGGCTCTAGTCAGCTGGCCTGATAGATTTTCTATCTGATTGGAAAAGTCTGCAAGTTTTCTGTTACCTTGCTGGCATGATCGCAGTTGTGCCAGAATAGCATCTGACGATAATTTTGCCGAAAATTTTTCTTTTAATTTGGCTTTGATCGTTGATACTGTATTTGTGCCCTCCGATATTACGTACTTGGCTTTTCCAGTTATACGTGTCTTGATGAATTTGATCATGATGGTTTTATGTTCGTTTGCTGTTAACTCGTCTAGTAGTTCCATAGACTCGATAAAAGAATCAGTTTCATCCAGCTTTCCATCGTAGGGTTGTATGAGCGATGTAGCTGTTTTTATGTCAAAACCCATCTTTGTTTGTTTTTGTGTATTTATGTTTTCTAAGATTTTGTTTGCTATACTTTCAATTTCTTCGTAGATAACTTTTATCTTCAATATTGTTTCGACGTCCGCTTGTTTAAGTGCGTTTTCTTTTGCCTTGGCACAGAGTTGATTTGTTAACTTTTCTTTCTCTTGCAGAGTTTTCTCAGAATATGGACGGTTTTTACTTTTCTTAAAATTGTCCAGAATATTTTCTAGTTCGTCCTTAATCTTTATAAGTGCTTCCATTTATCAGACGGTTGATATGTTTAATTTTGCTGGGGTACTGAGGTATCTTTTCCTTAAACCCCTCCTATGATCTTTGTACAGTATGTATACAAATTCAATGATTTTAATTGCAACCAATATGCATAAAATTATTATTATCTGATTATTCTCGACCGAAACTGTATCCTCTATAATTAGATTATTAACAATTTCCCCGTTGTTATCTGAAGTTTTGGATTGCGTTTTACCCATTACTGAAAATGTTTCGCTTATTTCCAACAACTTCAAGCAAACAGCAAAAGAAAATTTTTTTTTTTTTTTTTTTTTTTTTTTTTTTTTTTTTTTTTTTTTTTTTTTTTTTTTTTTTTTTTTTTTTTTTTTTTTTTTTTTTTTTTTTTTTACATATTAATTATTTAATTATTATTATACCTTTATACTACGCTACTTCTACTTTATATTTTAAAAAAAAATAAATTTTAAATTAGATCATTAAACCCTTATCTCTTCCTTTTGATGACGTTCAGTTGTTTTTTTGTCAATATTATTAGTTTGTTGTATTTTTCCCGTTCCTCCTCAGTTGCTGCTAACTCGACAAGTACCTTGTAATTTTGAAGTTCCTGTGCAATTTTTTGTCTCTTGCCTCCTCTTTTTCGTGGTTTTGTCTCCTGAGTTTTTACACTGCTTGTGTTTCTGCTTCTATACTCCTCGATGGTGATTCTTTTTGGACCCGCTTCGTATGGTGGAGGATTTTCGTTGTCCAGCCTTGATTTGGGGATGTACGGCGTCGGCTTCTATTTACTGGATACAGTGTTATGCCTTCTATATTCCTCTCTGGTATCTTCTTAGTTTCTTCAATAGTCTTGAAAATGTGATTGAAGATGGCATCTATCTCGTTCATACTAAAATTTCTTCTGATTGGTACTGGTAGTGGATGTAGTCGTCTTCGCAGTTTTTTGGTGGTTGTTACTATGTCACCGTAAAAGTTTCTATTATTTATGAAAATTCCCAGCTGCACTTTTGATGATGATATTATGGTCTGCAGATTCGCAAAGTTACAAATTTCGCAGTTTCTACGATGTCACGGTCGCCATGTAGTATCTTTTATAATTTTTAAAGAAAAACCTGGGAGCAGTCGTGTGACTTTGACTCCACTGGAGCGGCTATTAACAGCTCAGACTCCGAGATAAAATGGGGGTATGAATAGTAGGAGCAGCTGTACCGCTTAGTACTCCTATGTGGAATAATACACGACGGTTTGTAACTTTCTCGATAAATCAAGAGAACTGAATGAATTCAATTTATTGATCGTTCTTAGCCTATATATACATAATTAGTAACCTATGGTACCCTATTCTTACTATTCTAAATGCTGACGCTGGGCGAGTAAGCAATGTGCATAAAATTATGATGACATGCATTTACGCGTGAAACCCCTTGACGATGAATCGTTTGGGTCAGTGGTGCAATCGCTTGCTTGTTGCAAATAAATGTATGTCATTATTATCATCAATTATTTTCGATTATGAATGGTGTTGTAATAAATTTGTGCTGATTAATTTTAGCGTTTTACATTTGTTGTGAAATTTGTGTTTACAGCTTTTTAGTGTTGTTTGTATTTATGGTATTAAATGTATATCACACCTTTCCCCCTTAGGGAAAAAAAAAATTTGTGTTTACATAAATATTTTTTTTTTTTTTTTTTTTTTTTTTTTTTTTTTTTTTTTTTTTTTTTATAGTTTGTTTACGTTAAACCTTAATTGTTTGCTCGCCGCAATGAAGCATTTTATCGCTTATGTATACTAATAGTTCATATGGTATGTTTTTGTATGTAGCTGATTATAATGAGTCTTAATTCCTAGTCGTATTTACATATACCTACTTATATATAGTTTATTATTATAGCTCTTAATTGCTCAATGGCATTAGTAATTGGGATCTTTATTGTTTACGTTTACTTATCTAGTTGATTACAATAATTCTTATTTGTCTACACCGGTGTGTAATCTAATTTAACATGCTAGAGATAGTTAGAATAATAGTACATAATTTTTAATTTTCTATCTTTCTTAGCCTATTCTTATGTATTTTGATTTTGTTCTTATTTATATCTTCGATAATGCAATTTACGTTGTCTATTGATTTAATTATATAAGGTCCGTTGTATAGAGGATCTAGTTTTCGTCTATTTTGTACTGTCATTAGTACTTTGTCGCCTACTTTGATTGATATTGGTTTGCAATTAGCATCCTTGACTTGCTTTCTTCGCACTTTAGATGCCTGGAGGTATTGTTTTGCCTTACCTATGGCTTGTTGAAGTCTGTATTTCATCTCTTTACTATACAGGTCATAATTATACACGGGATCTGGTCTATCAATTGTGAGTTCTGAAGGTAGGTCTATATTTTTGGCAAATATGAGTTCGAATGGTGTGTAGCCATGTACGGTGTTTGGTGTGGTGTTGTAGCAGAATGCGTAATATGGAATCCATGTATCCCAATCGTCTCTATTGTCATTAACAAAACATCTGAGATATTCATTTAGGCACTTGTGGTTTCTTTCTAGTGCTCCGATCGTTTCGGGATGTGCGGCGGTCGCGAACAGTTGTTTTATTTTCAGTATATTACATACTTCCGCAAAGACCTGGTTTTTGTATTCCGTTCCTAGATCAGTTTTAATTTTGCTCATAGGTCCGTATGTTAGTATGAACCCATTCACTATGGCTCTTGCTATGGAATTTGCTTCCTTGTCCTTTGTGGGTATTATTACTATATACTTGCTTAGATCGCATTGCATTGTTACTGCGTATCTGTTATCGTTGGTGGTTTTTGTAAATGGGCCGACTGTGTCAATGGATACAATGTCGAAAACTTTTGTTGGTGTTGTAGTTATTTCCATATGCTCTTTATTATGCTTTTGGTGCTTATTTTTCGCACAAAGCTCGCATCTGTTTATATATTTCGCTATTGTTTTCCTCATTTTCTTCCATTTGTACATTTCCTTCAGCTTTTTATACAGTCTTGATTGACCCAGATGTCCTCCTGTAGGTGTGGAGTGATAGTTATGTAGGATTTCGTTTATTTTCGTTGTTTCTGATATGTACCGTTGCGGTTTGAAAATTTTAACGTTTATATTTTTTAATACTTTGTTTCCTAGGATTTTAAATGCGGTTAAATTAATTATTTTAAATATCTCGCTTTCTGCAGAAAGTTTCAGAGTCTTGGTCTGAAATTGTTTATATATATCATTATCCAATACTTCGAGTACCTGCTCTAGTGCGGGCTCTACTGGTTGGTTGTTTTTTATATTTATATACCGCTTATATTTTATTTCATACTTGTGCACTATATTTATTTCTATTTGTGTTTCTTTATTACTGCAGTTCTCAATTTTTACTTTTAGTTCAGGTAATTTGGCTATCTTTGTTGGAGATGGTATCTCCCAAACGCGCAGTTGATCAGGCTGCGGGACTATAGGAGTATTTTTCATTTCATCGGACATTATGTTTTGTTCTTTTTGTTTTTTCATTGCTCGGGTTTGGACGCGTCGGACATTTATTTCCTTCAAATCATTAATGTCAAGTTGTATTCTTGATAACGCGTCGGGTCCGTTATTTCCTTTTCCTTTAATGTATTTGACTTCGAAATCGAATTCCTCTAAATCTAACCTCATTCGTGTTAGTTTAGATGATGGGTTTTTCATGCCAAAAAGATATGTTAAGGGTCGATGGTCTGTTCTTATTGTGAATTTTCTGCCATAAACATAAGGCTTAAAATGTATAATTGCCCAATGTATTGCTGCGAGTTCCTTTTCAATTACTGACTTATTTTTTTCTCCGGCAGTAAATGTTTTACTAGCGTATGCGATTGGGTGTTCTGTTCCGTCGACACTTTGTGATAAGATTGCTCCACATGCAGCATTCGAGGCGTCTGTGGAAATGGTGAATTGGGTTTTGAAATCAGGGTGCTGCAGTATTATTGGGGATATCAAACTTGATTTGAGAGCATCGAAAGATTTTTGTTGGATTTCTGCCCATTCGAATTTTGTGTTTTTCCGGAGTAGTTTGTTTAACGGTAGTGCTATTTCTGCAAAGTTGGGGATGAAACGGCGGTAATAATTACAGAATGCTACGAATCGTCTGACTTCGTCGGCGTTTTTTGGGATAGGATAATTTTTAACTACCTCGTATTTTGAACTGTCTGGGCTTATGCCTTGTGCTGATATTCGATGTCCAAGATAGGTGACTTCGGTTTGGAAAAATTTGCATTTTTCAGGATTTAATTTGAGATTACGCTCTCGTAATCTGTTAAATACTGTTTGTAAGTTTTTTATATGGTGTGACTGTGAACATCCGACGACTATGATGTCGTCAATGTACAGAAAGGCTATTTCCGGTGGTAGACCCGTCATGGCGATGGTCATCATCCTTTGGAAACTATTTGGACTTATATTAAGTCCGAAAGGAAGTCGTGTGTACTGGTAGTGACCTTGGTTAGTTGAAAAAGCTGTGAACTTTCTAGAAGATTCCTCTAATGGTATTTATTTGGTGGAATCCGGACATAAGGTCAAGTGTAGAGAAGTATTTGGCTCGGCCCATTTGGTCGAGTATCTCTTCTATACGCGGTAAGGGAAATTTATCTGCCAGAACTTTTTTATTAAGATTCCTAAAATCAACTACTAAACGCCATTTTTTATTTTGGTTGTTGGATTTTTTGGGTACTAGTAGTATTGGAGAATTAAAGTGAGAAACAGAGTTCTCTATTATTCCGTCTACTAGCATTTTGTCTACCTGCCTATTAATCTCGGTTTTGTGTGCTTCTGGTATTCGGTAGTTTTTTGTGTATACTGCTCTATTATCAGTTAGTTCTATATTTTGTTTGTAGAAGTTATTGGTTGTTAGAGGTTCACTTTCTAACGCAAATATGTCTTCATATTCTCGGCATAATTCTTCGAATTGAAGTTTGGCGTAGTTTGGAATGCTGTTTAAGTTTAATTTGGAGATAGCTTGTTCTGTTCTTTTTGATTTTATTGTGTCTGTATTAATGACGTTAAAGTCTGAGAGGTGTTGTGTTATTATGTCGGAATGTTGTAGTGTGGTGGTTTTGTTTGTAGTGTTTAGTATCCTGACTAGTGGGTAATTTTGTGAAGTTACTGATCCTGCAATGAATATGCCTGGGTGGATTTCTTGTCCAATGATTACCATATCATTGGCACCTTCTTGTTTTTTAACCTTGAACTTTCTTATTATTTCACATCGGGGTGGTATGATAATAGAATTTTCGGATGGACCATTCAGTATTGGGATCTCTGCCGAACTTTCAGGTGTGTTTAATGTAAGGGTCCACGTATCATAATCGATAGTGGTCTTGAATTTTGTTAGGAAATCTAGTCCTAAAATTGCATCAGCCCCGAGGGAGAAATCATCTTCTACTATCTGGAATAAATGTTCGACCGCAAACTGGTCGTTAAAATGTAATTTTGTGTATGTTGCCCCAATCGACTGCCTCTTAGTATCCGTAACCCCTTGGATAATACAAGTGTTTTTAGGATAGTAAAGTTGGTCTTTATTAATTTTTCCCCTCTTGAATATGGATATTTCTGCCCCTGTGTCTACAATCAGAGTACATACTGACCCGCACATGTCGACATACGCTTTAATAAAGTTTGTTAAGGATAGGTTTAGGCAATGTATTCTTGGCTTGAATTCGTCGCAGCCCCCAACCGTGTTGTTTCTTCCTCTGGTTGGGGGGCTTGATATTCCCCCGATTCGAAGTAGTTTACATTTCTTCTTTGATTATAGGTATTATTATTATTTGCTCGCAGATTATTCTGGTAGCGACTACTGTTATTTGGTGCAGCATCACCGAAATATCTTTTATCGCGGTGGTTATATTGATTTCGTGGGTGGTTTTGTCTATTATTGGCTGCCATATTTCTATTGTACTGTTGTTTGGGCCAGCGCTCCCTGTTCCTGTTAAAATTATTTTGATTGTTGAACCCTTGCGTATTATTATAATGAAACTTTCTTGATGGGTTGGTATTATAATGCAGGACACTGCTTGGCTGCGGCTTATCTACTGCTATTGCCTTCGCTGCTAATTCTGAAAGTGTTCCTAGGCTACTAGCTTTTAGTATAATCGCTGTTTCTGTATTGGCAACATTGTTCATAAATGACTGTATTGAAAATTTTTCGGCCAATTTTTCAGCTGCTTCTCCAGCTGCTACTTTCTCTGTTATAAAGGCTCTAGTCAGCTGGCCTGATAGATTTTCTATCTGATTGGAAAAGTCTGCAAGTTTTCTGTTACCTTGCTGGCATGATCGCAGTTGTGCCAGAATAGCATCTGACGATAATTTTGCCGAAAATTTTTCTTTTAATTTGGCTTTGATCGTTGATACTGTATTTGTGCCCTCCGATATTACGTACTTGGCTTTTCCAGTTATACGTGTCTTGATGAATTTGATCATGATGGTTTTATGTTCGTTTGCTGTTAACTCGTCTAGTAGTTCCATAGACTCGATAAAAGAATCAGTTTCATCCAGCTTTCCATCGTAGGGTTGTATGAGCGATGTAGCTGTTTTTATGTCAAAACCCATCTTTGTTTGTTTTTGTGTATTTATGTTTTCTAAGATTTTGTTTGCTATACTTTCAATTTCTTCGTAGATAACTTTTATCTTCAATATTGTTTCGACGTCCGCTTGTTTAAGTGCGTTTTCTTTTGCCTTGGCACAGAGTTGATTTGTTAACTTTTCTTTCTCTTGCAGAGTTTTCTCAGAATATGGACGGTTTTTACTTTTCTTAAAATTGTCCAGAATATTTTCTAGTTCGTCCTTAATCTTTATAAGTGCTTCCATTTATCAGACGGTTGATATGTTTAATTTTGCTGGGGTACTGAGGTATCTTTTCCTTAAACCCCTCCTATGATCTTTGTACAGTATGTATACAAATTCAATGATTTTAATTGCAACCAATATGCATAAAATTATTATTATCTGATTATTCTCGACCGAAACTGTATCCTCTATAATTAGATTATTAACAATTTCCCCGTTGTTATCTGAAGTTTTGGATTGCGTTTTACCCATTACTGAAAATGTTTCGCTTATTTCCAACAACTTCAAGCAAACAGCAAAAGAAAAAATTTTTTTTTTTTTTTTTTTTTTTTTTTTTTTTTTTTTTTTTTTTTTTTTTTTTTTTTTTTTTTACATATTAATTATTTAATTATTATTATACCTTTATACTACGCTACTTCTACTTTATATTTTAAAAAAAAATAAATTTTAAATTAGATCATTAAACCCTTATCTCTTCCTTTTGATGACGTTCAGTTGTTTTTTTGTCAATATTATTAGTTTGTTGTATTTTTCCCGTTCCTCCTCAGTTGCTGCTAACTCGACAAGTACCTTGTAATTTTGAAGTTCCTGTGCAATTTTTTGTCTCTTGCCTCCTCTTTTTCGTGGTTTTGTCTCCTGAGTTTTTACACTGCTTGTGTTTCTGCTTCTATACTCCTCGATGGTGATTCTTTTTGGACCCGCTTCGTATGGTGGAGGATTTTCGTTGTCCAGCCTTGATTTGGGGATGTACGGCGTCGGCTTCTTATTTACTGGATACAGTGTTATGCCTTCTATATTCCTCTCTGGTATCTTCTTAGTTTCTTCAATAGTCTTGAAAATGTGATTGAAGATGGCATCTATCTCGTTCATACTAAAATTTCTTCTGATTGGTACTGGTAGTGGATGTAGTCGTCTTCGCAGTTTTTTGGTGGTTGTTACTATGTCACCGTAAAAGTTTCTATTATTTATGAAAATTCCCAGCTGCACTTTTGATGATGATATTATGGTCTGCAGATTCGCAAAGTTACAAATTTCGCAGTTTCTACGATGTCACGGTCGCCATGTAGTATCTTTTATAATTTTTAAAGAAAAACCTGGGAGCAGTCGTGTGACTTTGACTCCACTGGAGCGGCTATTAACAGCTCAGACTCCGAGATAAAATGGGGGTATGAATAGTAGGAGCAGCTGTACCGCTTAGTACTCCTATGTGGAATAATACACGACGGTTTGTAACTTTCTCGATAAATCAAGAGAACTGAATGAATTCAATTTATTGATCGTTCTTAGCCTATATATACATAATTAGTAACCTATGGTACCCTATTCTTACTATTCTAAATGCTGACGCTGGGCGAGTAAGCAATGTGCATAAAATTATGATGACATGCATTTACGCGTGAAACCCCTTGACGATGAATCGTTTGGGTCAGTGGTGCAATCGCTTGCTTGTTGCAAATAAATGTATGTCATTATTATCATCAATTATTTTCGATTATGAATGGTGTTGTAATAAATTTGTGCTGATTAATTTTAGCGTTTTACATTTGTTGTGAAATTTGTGTTTACAGCTTTTTAGTGTTGTTTGTATTTATGGTATTAAATGTATATCACAATAATGTCCTCACAGTTTACTGATTTAGATAATAAGACAGACAGGGGATTAACAACAAACAACAACAAAAGTAAAGGAAGAAAAGGTTACACAGAAAAGGTACGTTCCAGCATTGAAGCAAAGAATCACTAAAATTTCTGTAAGAAGAATAATAATTAGATACAGGACCAAGACCAAAGATGAGTCATTCAGTCACATATCAGATCATGTAAGATTTTTCTGTTCTTACATTAAGGAAGGAAAACGTAGTCACCAAGTATTCCAATGAGAGTTTTACTATTGTCTATTGAGGATTTTCATTTACGACTTGGTAAAGTTATACAGGGATCTATAATATCAATTGGAGGCGAGGAAAAGAAGCAAAAAGAAAGAAAGAGAATTATCATCGATAACATCGCCAAATCCAAGGATACATGTGGCTCAAGGTACAGAAGATGCTGCAAAATGGAATGAAACATGGTCTCCAGAATTATTTGCTTTGGTTCATTTAGCCTGGTTCAGCAATGAAACAAGCAAATTTCTAACTATTCCCACTATTTCTGAAGATGAAAGAATTTTTCTGGCCATATGTTCAGCAACTTCTTAACAACTCACTCTGGAATTATTTTTTTAACAAGAGTGACCTTTGATTTACAAAAAGCAATTGTATGTATATTTGTAACATTAAAAAAAGTATAAAAGGGCGATATTTAAATTTGTTGCATTAGTAGCTTAGTGATTACGAGCTGGTATTCAGATCGTGCGGCCAGGACGACCTGGTGCGCAAAAGCAGATTTTTTAGTTGCTAGCCTGTGAGTACACCTCTGGCTTTCATTACCGAGACCGATGTCGAATTCTGGCCATGGATTGGCAGGATCTTCGCGCACAAATCTTGACCACACGCGGAAAAGCAGCCGTAAATGTTTGCAATATATATCCTCACAGAAAGAAAAGAATGACCGTAAAAGTGGCGATAATGTTGAAAAGGAAACATTTACAATCAAATGTGAAGAATGCAGAAGTCTATGAACGCATCCAAGGCGATGTTAATATAGTGTGCGCTATGATGGTGGAAGCATCAATCTTACTAAATTATGAAATACAGAAAAACCCTAATTTGTATACAACATATACAAAAAAACCTGAATTCCTGTTGGAGTTCTATCAAATAAAAGATAATACTCGGAATAAAATTGATCCGGAATATTGCAGTAATCGAGATGAATACCGTATTCCGCGACACGAAGGGAAACATAGAAATTTCTTAGTTCAAGGAGTTGTTAAGCAATTGCAAACCGGCAGAGATTCACTTTTATATATATGTTCTAATCCTGGTAGCCCTAAGAAGGCATCCGGCCAGCTTAACTGGCAGCTACAGGATACCAATGGGCCGCTTAGGACCTTCCCTGCCTAGCGGCCGGTATACCTCTTGTTCGTAAACTAATTTTTTTTTTCCCACTCTCTCTCGCCTGACAATGCGTCAGAACCCCTACCACATGGTAACCCTACGCAGGCTATACCGCCGTAGGAATTCCACTTTGCAGAAATCGCCTTCGAAAAATTGTATTCTCAATACGCTAACCTCTTTGGTACTTAACGTACATTCTCGAAGACAAAATCTGTATGTGAGGACTTGGAACACACCCTCGAACGAACGGTGATCTGTGGTCGGAGTGAGATGTAAAGTGCGGAAGAAGTCCTGCAATCAGTCGGATAGGTTACTGGGTGCGGAGGTTTCTCTCACTCATCAATACCGAGACCGATATCGAATTCTGGCCATGGACTGGCAGGACCTCGGGGCTGTACCTCTGACTCTTATTTCAAGCTGTCGAAATACCATTGACGTCTCTATAGATTTACGAAGACCGAAAAGAAATTGGGCTGAGAATACGTTGAAATTGGAAACTGTAAAATCAGATTTTTTGCAAGGCAGATATTCGAAAATGTGCGGAATTGATCCTGGCCTTCGATACATGTACGGTATGGTAGAATTAAATGACGACGGGCACGATACCAACAGAACAGTTTACTAAAAAATAGTAGTTTACGACATCAAACAGGACAACACGAAAGGAAACATCGCCTCAAGCGAATGACGGGTCCCGTGGCTCTAGAATTTGATGCGGAAGCCCAGAATTATTCCACAAAAAATTGCGACTACATAGATTTCACGAGATTCATGTTACGAAATTTAATTACAATGCAACAATTGTACGCGCGTAGGCAAGTGGCCAAGCTAAAAATAGATAAACTGGCCGATGACATCACTGCTACAACGAGGGGAAAGACTTTGGTGGCCACGGAAACGGACAGATCGGACCATGCATCAAGGGATATGTAAGATTGCAAGTTCAACTTTTATCCCTCTTGCAATAGCTCGACATTCACAATATTAATACGATTGATTTTTGGACACGTTGTTGATAATGGGAATTGTAAAAATATTTGTGGTATTTGTGGCAGAGTTGATATATTTTCAGTTGTCAATTAGGGGAACTATTGTGATAACTAAATTATAAAATACGGAAAAACCCTAACTTGTATACAACATATACAAAAGAACCTGATTTCCTGTTGGAGTTTTATCAAATCAAAGATAATACTAGAAATAAAATTGAGAAAATTGATCTGGAATATTGCAGTATTCGCAATGAATACCATATTCCGCGACACGAAGGGAAACGTCGAAATTTCTTAGTTCAAGGAGCCGGTAAGCAACTGCAAACCAGCATGAAGCACAATATCGTCTCCGCATCGATTTCAAGTGTGCGCACATTGTAAATTGGTGCTGAATCGCGATCTCAACTGAGCCAACAACATCCTTAAAAAATTAATTTATAAATTACTGAATATACAATTACCACGAAATTGGTAAAGGAGAACTCGTTTAAGTTAAACTTGTGCCTTTTGCAATGATTTTTTTATAAAGTCAATAAATCGACATTCTCTTTATCAATACCATTGATATTGGGAACGAACGGATTAAACGTACAGCAGTAAAATATTTGGACCACTTCTACGACTTAATGAAGAGCAGTAAGTCCAAATATGTGTTAGATCCCGCTTACAGAAGTTTGCGTGGAAAGTATATTAAAACTGGCTTATACGACTCTTCTTACAAGTCTAATTTGTTTGTATTTGCTAGCAGAAAGTGTGAAACAATTTTCAATAATAATATTTGGATTCACGCGTATCCACGAATTAGGAAATTTTTGAGGAATTTCATTTACTCTTTGCCAGAGTTTTACATATCTCGTCTACTATAAGAATTAAAAATGAGTTTTTTTTCCTCAAAAAAATAAAACTCACAATTCGAGCTTTATATTTTCCTCGTCTTATAACAGTTAAAAATGAGTTTTATTTTTTTCCTCAGGAAATAAAACTCATAAAATTCGAGTTTTTTATTTTCTTCAGGAAATAAAACTTATCAATGGACGTTTTCTATTTTTGTTGTCATATATTTGTTACAAGATAAAATTTATCAATTTTAAATAAATAAAATTGTATAGCAACCGTACGAAGAACTTCATGGACACAGATGACATAAAAACCAGCACTTGCAATTTTTTGCAATATTTAATAATTTTTTAGCTCCTAGAAAAGAGCGGTATCGAATCTGGCACTAATCAGGAGCTTTGGACATAGCTTATAATGTCCATTGGTCACAGTATATAGCGAACCAAGGCTCCAATGACGGTGCTGAGCATCGATAGTGTGCTCGGGAGGGTAATCACACCGATACTAACCAAACACCCAGCACTGCAGAGATAGTGATAGAGCAACGGTAAGACGAGAGAGCGACCATGAATGGTGGATGAACACACACTAAACTACACACATAAAGACACATACACAACCACACAGAAATAAATGCCCACACATAGCACTCGATACAATAGCAGACACACAAGCGTACAACATTCTACTAAACCAGACGCACATAAAACAGGGAACAGAAACCTATACGGAATGGTGGCACGCCACACCGCTCCGGTCAAAACATTGAGCGACTCAGTCGTCAGTCATAAACCTTGAACGGTCCCAGTGTATAGTGACACCATATGGATGTAGCAGTTAAACCCAAATGGGCCAACATATACATGCAATCGGTACTCCATACGAAGTGGGGATACGTAGACGGAACAGAATGCGGGACGAAGACATATCACACACCACAAATCTAACAGAAATAGAAGAGACCTTTGACGAAAGCCAACAGTAGTGAATCGCGCGTGTAACAAACAACACGTTAAGTTGCGAGACAGGTCACGGTATTTTGAATTTTAATTTGAACTAAAGAAAATAGTGTAAAGTAAAGTAGTGAATATACAAGAAAATAGTATTAATAATTAAAACAGGGAGAATGGAGGTAAGTAATAGAATTAGAAAGAGATAATGTTGCGGAAAACAATAATGGAATTTAGAATTTCTGTGTGCTTTTATTTTAATTTTTATTTATTTACATTTACATTTACTTTAATTTTTATTATATTAGGTTTTTACTTATATTGCTTCAGTGATATTTGTGAAAGACCCACTGAAAGGGAAGTAGGTTAGATGAATCCGTGGTGAACAACAAAATGAGAAAGAGAGTCTCCCCAAGAGCACAAAACAGTCACATATGTGCGTGTTCAAAATCATTTGCTATGTCAAGAATGACATTGTACAAGAAAATGAATAATCATATGATCGGGAAACGTTCGAAATAAAATACTGAGATAGGGTGTATCTAGGAAATAAAAATCTGACAACAAGTAATAGAGTAGTTTAAACATTGTACATTGAAATGTACACATTGAAGCAAACTGAACGTTTGCTAGTTTAGAAAACTTCTGATGAGCTCCGTGGCTGGAGCGAAACTGGTAAAGTAAAGCCAAATAGGGGCCTACACGGCCATTTCCCCTTAATTAAACTCCAAAATTTTTTTGTAAAACCATAGTATCTCACAACATAGTTAAAATTCGTATCAAGACCTATCGGGCTGTCCTGCTACGTAGGCCAGCAACTCCCCATAAGGATGGCAGTAAGACCCTAACAAAACTAACAAACTAAACAAGACATGTATCTGCTTGAAACACATCACATAAAAACACGAACACATCATCTACACCACTTAATGGAAGGTTTTTCTAGTACCTCACTTAAGTACTACGGTGGCTAAACTTGACTTACGGCGCTGGACAAGTGGTGAATCACCTGCCGTACAACGTGTCGTCATGCTGCTCCACGAAAACTTCATGGACACAGATGATATAAAAACCAGCACTTTTTTTGCAATATTTAATAATTTTTTTGCAATATTTAATAAACGGTTTTTTGGAATACAACAGGTTGGACAGATTAATTGTAGTTTTCCCTTACATCTTTTATTTCTTTATATTAATAGGGTTCAAGTTCCTATAGTCCTTCAGTCGGAGGTTGACCAACTCCCATCACCAGTAAGAGCTATCCTTTATTCCAAGATTAGCAGAATTCCACAGTTCAACAATATACGCTTACAACACTAATAATCAATTGAAATTAGAGCCAACGGAAGTTCAAATTATTGATGCATCTTCACCTTCAGTATCTGGAACATCAAGTCGAATATTCGATGATGTAATTATATAAATAAAAATTATTGAATGTCTGTCTTGATGTACCTCTTATCTTTTAGTTGTTATCAGCATTAAAAACACCAACAGATTCCGAAACAGAAAAAAATTGTTTAAAGTCTACGACCGGAAAAATCATCGAAGGTCATTTCAACAAATTTGGAAAATTAGAAAATACCCAGCGAAACCTTTTAGCCACCCTTATTATTAACAAAGAACACGAAAATATCGGCGAAGGACCTTTCAAGTTAACATCAGAACGATTTGTTACTTTGGCAAACGAAATACCCAAAATATTTCCATCAGAGAATAGCTTCATTTATTTTGTGCCCTATAATAAATCAACAAAGCGTTAGCATCAGGAAAATTATGGGAGCGTTACAACCGACTCAAGAAAAATTTAAAAAATCATTAGTAAAACTACAGTTACTGCTGAAAATTTTTTAAATTCAATTCCTTCCGGAAAAAATAAGAGCTTACTGGTAGGAAACATATGTGTTCCGCAGAAGACAGTTACAAGGATATAACGAAATCCTTCAAATACATAACTATTTGCGCTTTTATCCTGCACTTCGAGGCCCACAAGGAAGCTTATTACTATCGGATGACTTTAATATTCAATACCCTGCATTAAGCGACATACTGTTTCTTAAATGGCCAGAAATCAATAATAAACTCGAAAAACTAGCAACGCAAAGAACATCTTCCAATATATCACAAAAACGAGAAAATATTTCCCCGAACAAATCAGTTTAATGTAGCGCCAAAAAGTCAAGCTGCACCTTAGACAAATTGTTAAAATCTGGTTCTGATATTGCCGGACTTCAACTACTTGCTTATTTTTTGTCCTCGTCAGTATATGGAAAGAAGAAGGAGAACCAAAAACGACTGAAATTTACGATAGAAGAAGTCTTGGATTCTTTTATCTTACACGTACTGGTAAGTTCGATAAAATATTTGTAATAATAACTTTAAAGCAATTTTTTTAAGCACGCAAATTTGTTAAAAGAAGAATTGGACAGAAAAAGGAAGCTTTTAGAGTCATCTAAACAAACGCTACAGCCTTTGGTAATAGCAGCTGGACCAACTTTGGAAGAAGCGAAATATTTCTATGTGGCATTAGATCAGGTACTCTATAGTGCCGAAAATATTTTAACAGCAGTTAACCTATGTTTCAAGGTATTTATGTCATTAAATGCCAAATATCCGGAGCCCTGTTTGGCCATATGGACATTTATTCAGCATGAAGTTTTCGGGATATTTACAGAATTTGATGTAAATCTTGTTGCGTTAGGAACTTTGAAATCTGATTTGAACTCCCTATAATTAATCCTTCTGTAATAATATCTAAATAAGTGCAATATTATATTCTTTGGCGGTAATGAATAATATTTTATGAGTTTGATTCTGAATTGTTGTTTACGTTTATATACTGTATAAAATGAAGTGTTTTAAGTATGAAAAATTTCAACTCTTGTAAGCTTTATATGAAACATGTCAATATTAGTCATAAACTAGAAAGAGTTCTGCTTTGTAAAAGCTGTCCACAACAAAGGTCTTTCAAATCAAAAAACAACATTTTAACTTAGAGTCCAATACAAAATTCCCAGAATGCACAAATTTGAATGATATTGCAAATCAACCCAAAAATATTAAATGTATATCTGCACCTTTCATTGAAAATATTATAAATGCACATAATACTGACCTTGCCAATTGCCCTGAAATATATGAAACTTTTAGAAATTTGGTTGATTTAGCAAATATAGACCTCGTAACAAAACTGTATTCGAACAAATTGGTTTGCAAAAAGACTATCCAAAGCACAATAAATGCGAGGGTATTTTCAAAAATATAAAAGATTCTATTTGTAAACTAATTGCGAAAGAGGACGAACAGGTTAAAGGAAAGATATTTCAATTATTTTCTATCTTTTTGTCTTCATTCGACGATATTTCAACAGAATATAAAAGAGCTCTGTTGCTTAAAAAAAACAATTTATATACTGCGTCCTCCTCAGTGAATATTGGAGAAAGGGTTGATGTTATGCGTGTAGGCTCAGACTTAATTTTAAAAACAATACCTGTTAAAGCTAAAATAATATCTGTTAAGGAAACTCTTATTCAATGCCTAACTCAAATGGAATGTTTCAAGAAATTCTGAACTATCTAACATATTTAAAATCTGAAGAAAATGTTACTTCGAATTTAATGCAAACGGAATTTTGGGCAAAAAAGGCTTCTCTTTATAGGAAAACTGATATTGTTCTTCCGGTGTTGATTTACTTTGACGAGTTTGAAGTAAATAATCCGTTGGGATCGCGTGCAGGATTGCAAAATCTCGGGGAAGTATATATGTCGCTGCCCTGGATTCCACCACTAATCCGCTCAGAGTTGAATAATATATTTCTCCTAATGCTTTTCAATAGTTTAGATAAGCGGTCATATGGAAATATAATCTTTCAACCTATTATAGATGAATTAAAGCACTTAAAATACACTGGAATTGAAGTTTCAAATAAAAGAGTTTTCTTCTTTGTCGCGGCATGTACTGGCGATAACAAGGGTTTGAATTCCATGTTAGGTTTCACCGACTGCTTTGTAGCAAATTTTTGTTGCAGAATTTGCAAAATGCACAAATGTGAGTTAAAAAGCTCGTGTGTTGAAAAAGAGTCTTTATTGAGAACAGAAGCTAATTACACCGAAGACGTGGAAAAGAACAACGTATCAGTCACAGGAATATGGTCAATGTGCTTGTTCAATCAACTTAAACACTTTAATGTTTGGGAAAATCACTCTGTTGATATTATGCACGACATTTTCGAAAGAGTCCTTAATTTAGAAATTGCATTAATTTTAAAACAATTTATTTTCCAAGAAAAATTATTCACTTTGGCTTAACTTTTTTGATTTCGGTAATAATTATAATATGAATAAACCACCAGAAATATCTGAAGATCATTTAAAACATTTAAAGCTTAGATACTCTGCCTCTGAAACGCTTTGGATTTCAAAATTTTTGGGAGTGGGTCCCAGAAGACAATATATTCTGGAATCTATTTATTTTGCTAAAGCAAATAATAGATATAATTCTACTCGATTCAATAGCTTCTGAAGACATTTTATGTATTGAATATTTGATTTCTCAACACCATAAACTTTTTGTAGATATGTTTCGCATGCCACTTAAGCCAAAGCACCATCTTATGACCCATTACCCAAGAATCATGCGTAAGATGGGCCCTTTAAAACAGTTATGGTCTATGCGCTTTGAAACAAAGCACAGACAACTTAAAATGATAGCTTCTTCTACAAGTTCGCCCAAGAATATTTGTCACACAATTGTTGAAAGATTACTGCTCAGTCAAAGTTTTCAGAATATTATTAACTCCTTGGATAAAAATGTAGAGTGTATTCCTGGGAGAAAGATGAATAAATTTAATAATGATGTTGAAAAACACATTACATCGTTACAAGCACTATATTCAAATTGTCTGTTTGTGACGTCAGTGTCTTATAATAATGACACAATAAAAATTGGCCAAATTATCCAAGTAGAGAGTAGCTTTGGCATAATAGAAACTATATGCTTTTATTCTTCTCAACGAGTACTTGCAATAGTACGTTTTCGTACATAGGCATTGTCATAGGGTTTCAGAAACTAATTTGTTCGCGTGTAGAAATCTAATTAATGATTTAAAGCAAGATTTTCTATTAGTTAAACACGATGGACAGCTTATTATTGTATAAGATATTATATGTATTTAAAAAGAGTAGAAACTTACTACTGTTTTCAGAACGATACGAAGATTTTTTATTTTATGTACCTACATACTTATAAGATAATTATAAATCCCTCAGTAGAACGGGGACTTCTATATATGTATCAGAGTTGCGAACACTTTTCAAATTAATACATGTTTGTAATAAGTACTCTGTTTGATTAATAAAAACTATCTCTTTTGAAATTTTCGTCTACGATTGAAATTCCCAAATGAAACCCCATATCCATTTACCTACATAATTCAAATGTGTTAAAAATTGCAATGATATTTAATTCCCTAGCTACCAAAGTCGATAATTATCACCCAACTTGAAATTATTAGTCAATTATTTTTGATTTGAGTTGTTCCCACTTCCACTGCAGGAAATTCTTTATAAGGAAAATACTATTTACTTTTCTAAAGATTTCAATTAGAATATATGTTAGTGTAATTAAAGGTCTACGTTTGCTCATATTTTCATCAAAATCCGATAAGAGCTCAAAGAGGTAAGATTATCATATAATTGGATTAGAAGGTATTTTAAAAACTTTTACTTTGGATTGTACCCAAGTTAAAATTTGACAAAATTATATTGGGATAGAATTCTAAAAACATTCTGCGTGAATTTTATTTATAAACTTATAAATACATTGCTTTAACGCCAATACATTTAGGAAATTTCATGTAGTATCTACATAAGCCTAAAAGCTATGTTGGTAGTGCATTTTAACACATTTAATAGCTAAATATATTTTAATATATGTATTACTCCATTCGTTATAATGTATGAGTATTGTTACTACAAAAAATGAGAGAATATGGACCCAGGAGTTATAAATTATTATGTTGAAGCTTATACATTAAAGGGAGTTTGCTTTTTTACTATTGTGGCTGCAGCTATATTGTTTTAGGTTTTAGGACTATTATCTGTTGGCGCTATAGCCACAATTGTTTAAGTGGTGGCTATGGAAAATAAAATTACTGGTTATAATTTATAGCTCTAAAGATTATAACGAAAATGTAATTACTTCAAATTTTAAAGCGTGATTACCTATATATTCTCTTAGCTATAAATACTATATATGCATAAGGAGGATTGCTATATATAAAGGTATTTTTATAGCAAATTGCTTTATAAGCTCCAGTGTCATAAACTATTGCCATCACCCTTTTCGCTTATAATTGTGAGAGCTGGCTCCTATTATTTCTCTCAGTGAAGACCAAATTCTAGTTCGGTGCCAGACTGTTACCCAGTTCCTTTGATCCACAACTTTGTCTATCATTTTGAAAATTGTGGATAATTTTCAACTTTTGTATATATATATATATCCTACTCGCTTCTAAATCCAAGGTCGACTACTATAAATACATATGTAGAGCAGGTTTTCAAACACCTTCAGCAGTACGGGCTCATCTTGAATGTTGAAAAATGAGTCTTCTTACGGTTGCAGGTCAAATTTTTGGGTCATTTAATTGCACCACAATGCATTAAACCAGCTCCCGATCGAGTGGAAGCAATTGCCAAATCTAAAATTCCAGAAACCGTAAAACAAGTACGATGTTTTCTGGCTATATTAAACTTCAACCATCGCGTCGTTTCTTACCACACGCAGATCATCACGCTAGCTTATACAGCTACCTGTCCGACACTAAAAAAAACTGGTCTAGCAAAGCAATAAAATTCTCCGAGTTAGCTAAATCACAATTGCCCAAACGGTTCTTCTTGATTTTCCCATTGCGTTGGCAAAATCGTCATTACAGGTAGACGTCTTGATTACTACCATTAGTGTCGCGATCCAATAAAATCTTGACACAGCAGAAATACAGCACCTAGATAGGCCATTGTTAGCGGCATACATAAAGTATTTCTAGATATATTCTTGAGCAACGCGATCACAAACCTTTGCAGTATGCATTTCAACAAAATTCAGAAAAGTTTTCCCCTACCTCAATTAGACGTATGCCAATTTACTCCGGATATGAGGTATGTGTCCGGTAAAAATAATATGGTTATGGTTATTATCTAGAGTCGATAAATCCATCTTTTGGTTCAATCAATTTCGAGGCTATCGCCGGAACACAATTCCAAGATCCGGAATGTCAACAGCTCCTTCAAAATTCTCGGTACAAATTGTCTGCTGGCTCTCGCCACAAAAACATAAATTTAATCTTTGAATATTGCAGAAAAGAATAGCGTTCAAGGTTCCTTTTCTTTACCCTCTTAAGATGTCTATCAGAGATAATATGAATAACTCTGAAAAAAATCAGTATTATGGTGTTGCGAAGCTTTACCTAAGATTTGTTTTCGACGAAGCACTAAAAGTACCCGACTTGGCCGGATAATTATTCGGTGAGTTGGGACGCATAAAGTTGCTTGGAAGACACGGGTTGGCTTAGCTCTTCTTACCGTGTTAAACATACTCGAAGGCATTCGTCCTGCTGGATGGGAAAATTCCGGAGGGTCGCGTGCAACACTGAGTATCGTTTCAAAATGGAGTCTTAAGCGGTATAATGAAAGAAAAACTGTACAGAGTTGGCGCTACCAACACAAAATATTTATGTTTTTATGTTGGCTACAGATGCAATCATCGCAGAAGGAACAAGGTAAAGATAGTGTTTACCATGCTCCGTTTCTCTTGCCCATAAGCAGGATTCAGTTAAGAATAAATGAATTGTACCAGTCTTCTACTTGGGGCACCTCAGGGCAATTCAGGCCAATCAAGGGCAAACCGAAAGACATGTCAGAGCAAGTCAGAGGAGTTCACGGCACTTCAAGGCATGTC
>CAWVNZ010000177.1:0-24893 GCA_963930735.1 Dioctria linearis | reverse complement strand
AATTGCGCCAGGGATTGCCTTTTCTACAGTAAATTTTTCAAAAAATAATTTTCTACTGTCGCACATTCTAATTGCGCCAGGGATTGCCTTTTCTACAGTAAATTTTTCAAAAAATAATTTTCTACTGTCGCAAATTTTAATTGCGCCAGGGATTGCCTTTTCTACAGTAAATTTTTCAAAAAATAATTTTCTATTGGCGCAAATTTTAATTGCGCCGGGGATTGCCTTTTCTACAGTAAATTTTTCAAAAAATAATTTTTTACTGTCGCAAATTTTAATTGCGCCAGGGATTGCCTTTTCTACAGTAAATTTTTCAAAAAATAATTTTTGACTGTCACAAATGTTAATTGCGCCAGGATTGCCTTTTCTATAGTAAATTTTTCAAAAATTAATTTTATACTGTCGCAAATTTTAATTACGCCAGGGATTGCCTTTTCTATAGTAAATTTTTCAAAAATTCATTTTTTACTGTCGCAAATTTTAATTGCGCCAGGGATTGCCTTTTCTATAGTAAATTTTTCAAAAAATAATTTTCTACTGTCGCAAATTTTAATTGCGCCAGGGATTGCCTTTTCTACAGTAAATTTTTCAAAAAAAAAATTTTTTACTGTCACAAATTTTAAATACGCCAGGATTGCCTTTTCTATAGTAAATTTTTCAAAAAATAATTTTTTACTGTCACAAATTTTAATTGCGCCAGGGATTGCCTTTTCTACAGTAAATTTTTCAAAAAATTATTTTCTACTGTCCCAAATTTTAATTGCGCCAGGGATTGCCTTTTCTATAGTAAATTTTTCAAAAAATAATTTTCTACTGTCGCAAATTTTAATTGCGCCAGGGATTGCCTTTTCTACAGTAAATTTTTCAAAAAAAATTTTTTTACTGTCACAAATTTTAAATACGCCAGGGATTGCCTTTTCTATAGTAAATTTTTCAAAAAATAATTTTTTACTGTCACAAATTTTAATTGCGCCAGGGATTGCCTTTTCTACAGTAAATTTTTCAAAAATTCATTTTTTACTGTCGCAAATTTTAATTGCGCCAGGGATTGCCTTTTCTATAGTAAATTTTTCAAAAAATAATTTTTTACTGTCGCAAATTTTAAATACGCCAGGGATTGCCTTTTCTATAGTATATATTTCAAAAAATAATTTTTTACTGTCGCATATTTTAATTGCGCCAGGGATTGCCTTTTCTACAGTAAATTTTTCAAAAAATAATTTTCTACTGTCGCACATTTTAATTGCGCCAGGGATTGCCTTTTCTACAGTAAATTTTTCAAAAAATAATTTTCTACTGTCGCAAATTTTAATTGCGCCAGGGATTGCCTTTTCTATAGTAAATTTTTCAAAAACTAATTTTTTACTGTCGCAAGTTTTAATTACGCCAGGGATTGCCTTTTCTATAGTAAATTTTTCAAAAATTAATTTTATACTGTCGCAAATTTTAATTACGCCAGGGATTGCCTTTTCTATAGTAAATTTTTCAAAAATTAATTTTTTACTGTCGCAAATTTTAATTGCGCCAGGGATTGCCTTTTCTACAGTAAATTTTTCAAAAAATAATTTTCTACTGTCGTAAATTTTAATTGCGCCAGGGATTGCCTTTTCTATAGTAAATTTTTCAAAAACTAATTTTTTACTGTCGGAAGTTTTAATTACGCCAGGGATTGCCTTTTCTATAGTAAATTTTTCAAAAATTAATTTTATACTGTCGCAAATTTTAATTACGCCAGGGATTGCCTTTTCTATAGTAAATTTTTCAAAAATTCATTTTTTACTGTCGCAAATTTTAATTGCGCCAGGGATTGCCTTTTCTATAGTAAATTTTTCAAAAATAATTTTCTACTGTCGCAAATTTTAATTGCGCCAGGGATTGCCTTTTCTACAGTAAATTTTTCAAAAAAAATTTTTTTACTGTCACAAATTTTAAATACGCCAGGGATTGCCTTTTCTATAGTAAATTTTTCAAAAAATAATTTTTTACTGTCACAAATTTTAATTGCGCCAGGGATTGCCTTTTCTACAGTAAATTTTTCAAAAAATAATTTTCTACTGTCCCAAATTTTAATTGCGCCAGGGATTGCCTTTTCTACAGTAAATTTTTCAAAAATAATTTTTTACTGTCGCAAATTTTAATTGCCTTTTCTACAGTAAATTTTTCAAAAAATAATTTTTTACTGTCACAAATTTTAATTGCCAGGGATTGCCTTTTCTATAGTAAATTTTTCAAAAACTAATTTTTTACTGTCGCAAATTTTAATAACGCCAGGGATTGCCTTTTCTATTGTAAATTTTTCAAAAAATAATTTTTTACTGTCGCAAATTTTAATTGCGCCAGGGATTGCCTTTTCTATAGTAAATTTTTCAAAAAATAATTTTTTACTGTCGCAAATTTTAATTACGCCAGTGATTGCCTTTGCTATAGTAAATTTTTCAAAATTTAATTTTATACTGTCGCAAATTTTAATTGCACCAGGGATTGTCTTTCCTATAGAAAATTTTTCAAAAAATAATTTTCTACTGTCGCAAATTTTAATTGCGCCAGGGTTTGCCTTTTCTATAGTAAATTTATCAAAAACTAATTTTTTACTGTAGCAAGTTTTAATTATGCCAGGGATTGCCTTTTCTATAGTAAATTTTTCAGAAATTAATTTTTTACTGTCGCAAATTTTAATTGCGCCAGGGATTGCCTTTTCTATAGTAAATTTTTTACTGTCGCAAATTTTAATTGCGCCAGGGATTGCTTTTTCTATAGTAAATTTTTCAAAAATTAATTTTTTACTGTCGCAAATTTTAAATACGCCAGGGATTTCCTTTTCTATAGTAAATTTTTCAAAAACTAATTTTTTACTGTCGCAAATTTTAATTGCGCCAGGGATTGCCTTTTCTGTAGTAAATTTTTCAAAAATTAATTTTTTACTGCCGCAAATTTTAAATACGCCAGGGATTGCCTTTTCTATAGTATATATTTCAAAAAATAATTTTTTACTGTCGCAAATTTTAATTGCGCCAGGGATTGCCTTTTCTACAGTAAATTTTTCAAAAAATAATTTTCTACTGTCGCACATTTTAATTGCGCCAGGGATTGCCTTTTCTACAGTAAATTTTTCAAAAAATAATTTTCTACTGTCGCAAATTTTAATTGCGCCAGGGATTGCCTTTTCTACAGTAAATTTTTCAAAAAATAATTTTCTATTGGCGCAAATTTTAATTGCGCCGGGGATTGCCTTTTCTACAGTAAATTTTTCAAAAAATAATTTTTTACTGTCGCAAATTTTAATTGCGCCAGGGATTGCCTTTTCTACAGTAAATTTTTCAAAAAATAATTTTTGACTGTCACAAATTTTAATTGCGCCAGGGATTGCCTTTTCTATAGTAAATTTTTCAAAAACTAATTTTTTACTGTCGAAAATTTTAAATCCGCCAGGGATTGCAATTTCTATAGTAAATTTTTCAAAAACTAATTTTTTACTGTCGCAAATTTTAGTTGCGCCAGGGATTGCCTTTTCTACAGTAAATTTTTCAAAAAATAATTTTCTACTGTCGTAAATTTTAATTGCGCCAGGGATTGCCTTTTCTATAGTAAATTTTTCAAAAACTAATTTTTTACTGTCGGAAGTTTTAATTACGCCAGGGATTGCCTTTTCTATAGTAAATTTTTCAAAAATTAATTTTATACTGTCGCAAATTTTAATTACGCCAGGGATTGCCTTTTCTATAGTAAATTTTTCAAAAATTCATTTTTTACTGTCGCAAATTTTAATTGCGCCAGGGATTGCCTTTTCTATAGTAAATTTTTCAAAAAATAATTTTCTACTGTCGCAAATTTTAATTGCGCCAGGGATTGCCTTTTCTACAGTAAATTTTTCAAAAAAAAATTTTTTACTGTCACAAATTTTAAATACGCCAGGGATTGCCTTTTCTATAGTAAATTTTTCAAAAAATAATTTTTTACTGTCACAAATTTTAATTGCGCCAGGGATTGCCTTTTCTACAGTAAATTTTTCAAAACATTATTTTCTACTGTCCCAAATTTTGATTGCGCCAGGGATTGCCTTTTCTATAGTAAATTTTTCAAAAAATAATTTTCTACTGTCGCAAATTTTAATTGCGCCAGGGATTGCCTTTTCTACAGTAAATTTTTCAAAAAAAAATTTTTTACTTTCACAAATTTTAAATACGCCAGGGATTGCCTCTTCTATAGTAAATTTTTCAAAAAATAATTTTTTACTGTCACAAATTTTAATTGCGCCAGGGATTGCCTTTTCTACAGTAAATTTTTCAAAAATTCATTTTTTACTGTCGCAAATTTTAATTGCGCCACGGATTGCCTTTTCTATAGTAAATTTTTCAAAAAATAATTTTTTACTGTCGCAAATTTTAAATACGCCAGGGATTGCCTTTTCTATAGTATATATTTCAAAAAATAATTTTTTACTGTCGCAAATTTTAATTGCGCCAGGGATTGCCTTTTCTACAGTAAATTTTTCAAAAAATAATTTTCTACTGTCGCACATTTTAATTGCGCCAGGGATTGCCTTTTCTACAGTAAATTTTTCAAAAAATAATTTTCTACTGTCGCAAATTTTAATTGCGCCAGGGATTGCCTTTTCTATAGTAAATTTTTCAAAAACTAATTTTTTACTGTCGCAAGTTTTAATTACGCCAGGGATTGCCTTTTCTATAGTAAATTTTTTAAAAATTAATTTTATACTGTCGCAAATTTTAATTACGCCAGGGATTGCCTTTTCTATAGTAAATTTTTCAAAAATTAATTTTTTACTGTCGCAAATTTTAATTGCGCCAGGGATTGCCTTTTCTACAGTAAATTTTTCAAAAAATAATTTTCTACTGTCGTAAATTTTAATTGCGCCAGGGATTGCCTTTTCTATAGTAAATTTTTCAAAAACTAATTTTTTACTGTCGGAAGTTTTAATTACGCCAGGGATTGCCTTTTCTATAGTAAATTTTTCAAAAATTAATTTTATACTGTCGCAAATTTTAATTACGCCAGGGATTGCCTTTTCTATAGTAAATTTTTCAAAAATTCATTTTTTACTGTCGCAAATTTTAATTGCGCCAGGGATTGCCTTTTCTATAGTAAATTTTTCAAAAAATAATTTTCTACTGTCGCAAATTTTAATTGCGCCAGGGATTGCCTTTTCTACAGTAAATTTTTCAAAAAATAATTTTCTACTGTCGTAAATTTTAATTGCGCCAGGGATTGCCTTTTCTATAGTAAATTTTTCAAAAACTAATTTTTTACTGTCGGAAGTTTTAATTACGCCAGGGATTGCCTTTTCTATAGTAAATTTTTCAAAAATTAATTTTATACTGTCGCAAATTTTAATTACGCCAGGGATTGCCTTTTCTATAGTAAATTTTTCAAAAATTCATTTTTTACTGTCGCAAATTTTAATTGCGCCAGGGATTGCCTTTTCTATAGTAAATTTTTCAAAAAATAATTTTCTACTGTCGAAAATTTTAATTGCGCCAGGGATTGCCTTTTCTACAGTAAATTTTTCAAAAAAAATTTTTTTACTGTCACAAATTTTAAATACGCCAGGGATTGCCTTTTCTATAGTAAATTTTTCAAAAAATAATTTTTTACTGTCACAAATTTTAATTGCGCCAGGGATTGCCTTTTCTACAGTAAATTTTTCAAAAAATAATTTTCTACTGTCCCAAATTTTAATTGCGCCAGGGATTGCCTTTTCTACAGTAAATTTTTCAAAAAATAATTTTTTACTGTCGCAAATTTTAATTGCGCCAAGGATTGCCTTTTCTACAGTAAATTTTTCAAAAAATAATTTTTTACTGTCACAAATTTTAATTGCGCCAGGGATTGCCTTTTCTATAGTAAATTTTTCAAAAACTAATTTTTTACTGTCGCAAATTTTAATAACGCCAGGGATTGCCTTTTCTATAGTAAATTTTTCAAAAAATAATTTTTTACTGTCGCAAATTTTAATTGCGCCAGGGATTGCCTTTTCTATAGTAAATTTTTCAAAAAATAATTTTTTACTGTCGCAAATTTTAATTACGCCAGTGATTGCCTTTGCTATAGTAAATTTTTCAAAATTTAATTTTATACTGTCGCAAATTTTAATTGCACCAGGGATTGTCTTTCCTATAGAAAATTTTTCAAAAAATAATTTTCTACTGTCGCAAATTTTAATTGCGCCAGGGTTTGCCTTTTCTATAGTAAATTTATCAAAAACTAATTTTTTACTGTAGCAAGTTTTAATTATGCCAGGGATTGCCTTTTCTATAGTAAATTTTTCAGAAATTAATTTTTTACTGTCGCAAATTTTAATTGCGCCAGGGATTGCCTTTTCTATAGTAAATTTTTTACTGTCGCAAATTTTAATTGCGCCAGGGATTGCTTTTTCTATAGTAAATTTTTCAAAAATTAATTTTTTACTGTCGCAAATTTTAAATACGCCAGGGATTTCCTTTTCTATAGTAAATTTTTCAAAAACTAATTTTTTACTGTCGCAAATTTTAATTGCGCCAGGGATTGCCTTTTCTGTAGTAAATTTTTCAAAAATTAATTTTTTACTGCCGCAAATTTTAAATACGCCAGGGATTGCCTTTTCTATAGTATATATTTCAAAAAATAATTTTTTACTGTCGCAAATTTTAATTGCGCCAGGGATTGCCTTTTCTACAGTAAATTTTTCAAAAAATAATTTTCTACTGTCGCACATTTTAATTGCGCCAGGGATTGCCTTTTCTACAGTAAATTTTTCAAAAAATAATTTTCTACTGTCGCAAATTTTAATTGCGCCAGGGATTGCCTTTTCTACAGTAAATTTTTCAAAATATAATTTTCTATTGGCGCAAATTTTAATTGCGCCGGGGATTGCCTTTTCTACAGTAAATTTTTCAAAAAATAATTTTTTACTGTCGCAAATTTTAATTGCGCCAGGGATTGCCTTTTCTACAGTAAATTTTTCAAAAAATAATTTTTGACTGTCACAAATTTTAATTGCGCCAGGGATTGCCTTTTCTATAGTAAATTTTTCAAAAACTAATTTTTTACTGTCGCAAATTTTAAATCCGCCAGGGATTGCAATTTCTATAGTAAATTTTTCAAAAACTAATTTTTTACTGTCGCAAATTTTAGTTGCGCCAGGGATTGCCTTTTCTACAGTAAATTTTTCAAAAAATAATTTTCTACTGTCGTAAATTTTAATTGCGCCAGGGATTGCCTTTTCTATAGTAAATTTTTCAAAAACTAATTTTTTACTGTCGGAAGTTTTAATTACGCCAGGGATTGCCTTTTCTATAGTAAATTTTTCAAAAATTAATTTTATACTGTCGCAAATTTTAATTACGCCAGGGATTGCCTTTTCTATAGTAAATTTTTCAAAAATTCATTTTTTACTGTCGCAAATTTTAATTGCGCCAGGGATTGCCTTTTCTATAGTAAATTTTTCAAAAAATAATTTTCTACTGTCGCAAATTTTAATTGCGCCAGGGATTGCCTTTTCTACAGTAAATTTTTCAAAAAAAAATTTTTTACTGTCACAAATTTTAAATACGCCAGGGATTGCCTTTTCTATAGTAAATTTTTCAAAAAATAATTTTTTACTGTCACAAATTTTAATTGCGCCAGGGATTGCCTTTTCTACAGTAAATTTTTCAAAAAATTATCTTCTACTGTCCCAAATTTTGATTGCGCCAGGGATTGCCTTTTCTATAGTAAATTTTTCAAAAAATAATTTTCTACTGTCGCAAATTTTAATTGCGCCAGGGATTGCCTTTTCTACAGTAAATTTTTCAAAAAAAATTTTTTTACTGTCACAAATTTTAAATACGCCAGGGATTGCCTTTTCTATAGTAAATTTTTCAAAAAATAATTTTTTACTGTCACAAATTTTAATTGCGCCAGGGATTGCCTTTTCTACAGTAAATTTTTCAAAAATTCATTTTTTACTGTCGCAAATTTTAATTGCGCCACGGATTGCCTTTTCTATAGTAAATTTTTCAAAAAATAATTTTTTACTGTCGCAAATTTTAAATACGCCAGGGATTGCCTTTTCTATAGTATATATTTCAAAAAATAATTTTTTACTGTCGCAAATTTTAATTGCGCCAGGGATTGCCTTTTCTACAGTAAATTTTTCAAAAAATAATTTTCTACTGTCGCACATTTTAATTGCGCCAGGGATTGCCTTTTCTACAGTAAATTTTTCAAAAAATAATTTTCTACTGTCGCAAATTTTAATTGCGCCAGGGATTGCCTTTTCTATAGTAAATTTTTCAAAAACTAATTTTATACTGTCGCAAATTTTAATTACGCCAGGGATTGCCTTTTCTATAGTAAATTTTTCAAAAATTCATTTTTTACTGTCGCAAATTTTAATTGCGCCAGGGATTGCCTTTTCTATAGTAAATTTTTCAAAAAATAATTTTCTACTGTCGCAAATTTTAATTGCGCCAGGGATTGCCTTTTCTACAGTAAATTTTTCAAAAAAAATTTTTTTACTGTCACAAATTTTAAATACGCCAGGGATTGCCTTTTCTATAGTAAATTTTTCAAAAAATAATTTTTTACTGTCACAAATTTTAATTGCGCCAGGGATTGCCTTTTCTACAGTAAATTTTTCAAAAAATAATTTTCTACTGTCCCAAATTTTAATTGCGCCAGGGATTGCCTTTTCTACAGTAAATTTTTCAAAAAATAATTTTTTACTGTCGCAAATTTTAATTGCGCCAAGGATTGCCTTTTCTACAGTAAATTTTTCAAAAAATAATTTTTTACTGTCACAAATTTTAATTGCGCCAGGGATTGCCTTTTCTATAGTAAATTTTTCAAAAACTAATTTTTTACTGTCGCAAATTTTAATAACGCCAGGGATTGCCTTTTCTATAGTAAATTTTTCAAAAAATAATTTTTTACTGTCGCAAATTTTAATTGCGCCAGGGATTGCCTTTTCTATAGTAAATTTTTCAAAAAATAATTTTTTACTGTCGCAAATTTTAATTACGCCAGTGATTGCCTTTGCTATAGTAAATTTTTCAAAATTTAATTTTATACTGTCGCAAATTTTAATTGCACCAGGGATTGTCTTTCCTATAGAAAATTTTTCAAAAAATAATTTTCTACTGTCGCAAATTTTAATTGCGCCAGGGTTTGCCTTTTCTATAGTAAATTTATCAAAAACTAATTTTTTACTGTAGCAAGTTTTAATTATGCCAGGGATTGCCTTTTCTATAGTAAATTTTTCAGAAATTAATTTTTTACTGTCGCAAATTTTAATTGCGCCAGGGATTGCCTTTTCTATAGTAAATTTTTTACTGTCGCAAATTTTAATTGCGCCAGGGATTGCTTTTTCTATAGTAAATTTTTCAAAAATTAATTTTTTACTGTCGCAAATTTTAAATACGCCAGGGATTTCCTTTTCTATAGTAAATTTTTCAAAAACTAATTTTTTACTGTCGCAAATTTTAATTGCGCCAGGGATTGCCTTTTCTGTAGTAAATTTTTCAAAAATTAATTTTTTACTGCCGCAAATTTTAAATACGCCAGGGAATGCCTTTTCTATAGAAAATTTTTCAAAAATTAATTTTTTACTGCCGCACATTTTAAATACGCCAGGGATTGCCTTTTCTATAGTAAATTATTCAAAAAATAATTTTTTACTGTCGCAACATTTAACTACGCCAGGGATTGCCTTTTCTATAGTAAATTTTTCAAAAATTAATTTTTTACTGTCGCAAATTTTAATTACGCCAGGGATTGCCTTTTCTATAGTAAGTTTTTCAAAAAATAATTTTCTACTGTCGCAAATTTTAATTGCGCCAGGGATTGCCTTTTCTATAGTAAATTTTGCAAAAAGTTATTTTTTTACTGTCACAAATTTTAATTACGCCAGGGATTGCCTTTTCTACAGTAAATTATTCAAAAAATAATTTTTTACTGTCGCAAATTTTAATTACGCCAGGGATTGCCTTTTCTATAGTAAATTTTTCAAAAACTAATTTTTTACTGTCGCAAATTTTAATTACGACAGGGATTGCCTTTTCTATAGTAAATTTTTCCAAATTTAATTTTTTACTGTCGTAAATTTTAAATCCGCCAGGGATTGCATTTTCTATAGTAAATTATTCAAAAAATAATTTTTTACTGTCGCAAATTTAAATTGCGCCAGGGATTGCCTTTTCTACAGTAAATTTTTCAAAAAATAATTTTCTACTGTCGCAAATTTTAATTGCGCCAGGGATTGCCTTTTCTATAGTAAATTTTTCAAAAACTAATTTTTTACTGTCGCAAGTTTTAATTACGCCAGGGATTGCCTTTTCTACAGTAAATTTTTCAAAAACTAATTTTTTACTGTCGCAAATTTTAATTACGCCAGGGATTGCCTTTTCTATAGTAAATTTTTCAAAAAATAATTTTTTACTGTCGCAAATTTTAATTACGCCAGAGATTGTCTTTTCTATAGTAAATTTTTCAAAAAATTTTTTTACTGTCGCAAATTTTAATTACGCCAGGGATTGCCTTTTCTATAGTAAATTTTTCAAAAAATAATTTTCTACTGTCGCAAATTTTAATTGCGCCAGGGATTGCCTTTCCTACAGTAAATTTTTCAAAAAATAATTTTTTACTGTCGCAAATTTTAATTACGCCAGGGATTGCTTTTTCTACAGTAAATTTTTCAAAAACTAATTTTTTACTGTCGCAAATTTTAATTGCGCCAGGGATTGCCTTTTCTATAGTAAATTTTGCAAAAAATTATTTTTTACTGTCACAAATTTTAATTACGCCAGGGATTGCCTTTTCTACAGTAAATTATTCAAAAAATAATTTTTTACTGTCGCAAATTTTAATTACGCCAGAGATTGCCTTTTCTATAGTAAATTTTTCAAAAACTAATTTTTTACTGTCGCAAATTTTAATTACGCCAGGGATTGCCTTTTCTATAGTAAATTTTTCAAAAACTAATTTTTTACTCTCGAGAATTTTAATTACGCCAGGGATTGCCTTTTCTATAGTAAATTATTCAAAAAATAATTTTTTACTTCGCAAATTTTAATTGCGCCAGGGATTGCCTTTTCTATAGTAAATTTTTCCAAATTTAATTTTTTACTGTCGTAAATTTTAAATCCGCCAGGGATTGCATTTTCTATAGTAAATTATTCAAAAAATAGTTTTTTACTGTCGCAAATTTAAATTGCGCCAGGGATTGCCTTTTCTACAGTAAATTTTTCAAAAAATAATTTTCTACTGTCGCAAATTTTAATTGCGCCAGGGATTGCCTTTTCTATAGTAAATTTTTCAAAAACTAATTTTTTACTGTCGCAAGTTTTAATTACGCCAGGGATTGCCTTTTTTACAGTAAATGTTTCAAAAACTAATTTTTTACTGTCGCAAATTTTAATTACGCCAGGGATTGCCTTTTCTATAGTAAATTTTTCAAAAAATAATTTTTTACTGTCGCAAATTTTAATTACGCCAGGGTTTGTCTTTTCTATAGTAAATTTTTCAAAAAAAAATTTTTACTGTCGCAAATTTTAATTACGCCAGGGATTGCCTTTTCTATAGTAAATTTTTCAAAAAATAATTTTCTACTGTCGCAAATTTTAATTACGCCAGGGATTGCTTTTTCTACAGTAAATTTTTCAAAAACTAATTTTTTACTGTCGCAAATTTTAATTACGCCAGGGATTGCCTTTTCTATAGTAAATTTTTCAAAAATTAATTTTTTACTGTCGCAAATTTTAAATCCGCCAGGGATTGCCTTTTCTATAGTAAATTATTCAAAAAATAATTTTTTACTGTCGCAAATTTTAATTGCGCCAGGGATTGCGTTTTCTACAGTAAATTTTTCAAAAAATAATTTTCTACTGTCGCAAATTTTAATTGCGCCAGGAATTGCCTTTTCTATAGTAAATTTTTCAAAATTTAATTTTTTACGGTCGCAAATTTTAAGTCCGCCAGGGATTGCCTTTTCTATGGTAAATTTTTCCAAATTTAATTTTTTACTGTCGCAAATTTTAAATCCGCCAGGGATTGCCTTTTCTATAGTAAATTATTCAAAAAATAATTTTTTACTGTCGCAAATTTTAGTTGCGCCAGGGATTGCCTTTTCTATAGTAAATTTTTATATAATTAATTTTTTACTTTCGCAAATTTTAAATACGCCAGGGATTGCCTTTTCTATAGTAAATTATTCAAAAAATAATTTTTTACTGTCGCAAATTTTAATTACGCCAGGGATTGCCTTTTCTCTAGTAAATTTTTCAAAAATTAATTTTTTACTGTCGCAAATTTTAATTACGCCAGGGATTGCCTTTTCTTTAGTAAATTTTTCAAAAAATAATTTTCTACTGTCGCAAATTTTCATTGCGCCAGGGATTGCCTTTTCTATAGTTAATTTTGCAAAAAATAATTTTTTACTGTCACAAATTTTAATTACGCCAGGGATTGCCTTTTCTATAGTAAATTATTCAAAAAATAATTCTTTACTGTCGCAAATTTTAATTGCGCCAGGGATTGCCTTTTCTATAGTAAATTTTTTCAAAATTTAATTTTTTACTGTAGCAAATTTTAAATCCGCCAGGGATTGCCTTTTCTATAGTAAATTATTCAAAAAATAATTTTTTACTGTCGCAAATTTTAATTGCGCCAGGGATTGCCTTTTCTATAGTAAATTTTTCAAAATTTAATTTTTTACTGTCGCAAATTTTAAATCCGCCAGGGATTGCCTTTTCTATAGTAAATTATTCAAAAAATAATTTTTTACTGTCGCAAGTTTTAATTGCGCCAGGGATTGCCTTTTCTACAGTAAATTTTTCAGAAAATAATTTTTTACTGTCGCAAATTTTAATTGCGCCAGGGATTGCCTTTTCTATAGTAAATTTTTCAAAAAATAATTTTTTACTGTCGCAAATTTTATTTGCGCCAGGGATTGCCTTTTCTATAGTACATTATTCAAAAAATAACTTTTTACTGTCGCAAATTTTAATTGCGCCAGGGATTGCCTTTTCTACAGTAAATTTTTCAAAAAATAATTTTCTACTCTCGCAAATTTTAATTGCGCCAGGGATTGCCTTTTCTATAGTAAATTTTTCAAAAACTAATTTTTTACTGTCGCAAATTTTAAATCCGCCAGGGATTGCCTTTTCTATAGTACATTATTCAAAAAATAACTTTTTACTGTCGCAAATTTTAATTGCGCCAGGGATTGCCTTTTCTACAGTAAATTTTTCAAAAAATAATTTTCTACTCTCGCAAATTTTAATTGCGCTAGGGATTGCCTTTTCTATAGTAAATTTTTCAAAAACTAATTTTTTACTGTCGCAAATTTTAAATACGCCAAGTATTGCCTTTTCTATAGTAAATTTTTCAAAAACTAATTTTTTACTGTCGCATATTTTAATTGCGCCAGGGATTGCATTTTCTATAGTAAATTATTCAAAAAATAATTTTTTACTGTCGCAAATTTAAATTGCGCCAGGGATTGCCTTTTCTACAGTAAATTTTTCAAAAAATAATTTTCTACTGTCGCAAATTTTAATTGCGCCAGGGATTGCCTTTTCTATAGTAAATTTTTCAAAAACTTTTTTTTTACTGTCGCAAGTTTTAATTACGCCAGGGATTGCCTTTTCTACAGTAAATTTTTCAAAAACTAATTTTTTACTGTCGCAAATTTTAATTACGCCAGGGATTGCCTTTTCTATAGTAAATTTTTCAAAAAATAATTTTTTACTGTCGCAAATTTTAATTACGCCAGGGATTGTCTTTTCTATAGTAAATTGTTCAAAAAAATTTTTTTACTGTCGCAAATTTTAATTACTCCAGGGATTGCCTTTTCTATAGTAAATTTTTCAAAAAATAATTATCTACTGTCGCAAATTTTAATTGCGCCAGGGATTGCCTTTTCTACAGTAAATTTTTCAAAAAATAATTTTTTACTGTCGCAAATTTTAATTACGCCAGGGATTGCTTTTTCTACAGTAAATTTTTCAAAAACTAATTTTTTACTGTCGCAAATTTTAATTGCGCCAGGGATTGCCTTTTCTATAGTAAATTTTGCAAAAAATTATTTTTACTGTCACAAATTTTAATTACGCCAGGGATTGCCTTTCTACAGTAAATTATTCAAAAAATAATTTTTTACTGTCGCAAATTTTAATTACGCCAGGGATTGCCTTTTCTATAGTAAATTTTTCAAAAACTAATTTTTTACTGTCGCAAATTTTAATTACGCCACGGATTGCCTTCTCTATAGTAAATTTTTCAAAAACTAATTTTTTACTCTCGAGAATTTTAATTACGCCAGGGATTGCCTTCTCTATAGTAAATTATTCAAAAAATAATTTTTTACTTCGCAAATTTTAATTGCGCCAGGGATTGCCTTTTCTACAGTAAATTTTTCCAAATTTAATTTTTTACTGTCGTAAATTTTAAATCCGCCAGGGATTGCATTTTCTATAGTAAATTAATCAAAAAATAATTTTTTACTGTCGCAAATTTAAATTGCGCCAGGGATTGCCTTTTCTACAGTAAATTTTTCAAAAAATAATTTTCTACTGTCGCAAATTTTAATTGCGCCAGGGATTGCCTTTTCTATAGTAAATTTTTCAAAAACTAATTTTTTACTGTCGCAAGTTTTAATTACGCCAGGGATTGCCTTTTCTACAGTAAATTTTTCAAAAACTAATTTTTTACTGTCGCAAATTTAATTACGCCAGGGATTGCCTTTTCTATAGTAAATTTTTCAAAAAATAATTTTTTACTGTCGCAAATTTTAATTACGCCAGGGATTGTCTTTTCTATAGTAAATTTTTCAAAAAAAAATTTTTACTGTCGCAAATTTTAATTACGCCAGGGATTGCCTTTTCTATAGTAAATTTTCAAAAAATAATTTTCTACTGTCGCAAATTTTAATTGCGCCAGGCATTGCCTTTTCTACAGTAAATTTTTTCAAAAATAATTTTTTACTGTCGCAAATTTTAATTACGCCAGGGATTGCTTTTTCTACAGTAAATTTTTCAAAAACTAATTTTTTACTGTCGCAAATTTTAAATACGCCAGGGATTGCCTTTTCTATAGTAAATTTTTCAAAAATTAATTTTTTACTGTCGCAAATTTTAATTGCGCCAGGGATTGCCTTTTCTACAGTAAATTTTTCAAAAAATAATTTTCTACTGTCGCACATTTTAATTGCGCCAGGGATTGCCTTTTCTACAGTAAATTTTTCAAAAAATAATTTTCTACTGTCGCAAATTTTAATTGCGCCAGGGATTGCCTTTTCTATAGTAAATTTTTCAAAAACTAATTTTTTACTGTCGCAAGTTTTAATTACGCCAGGGATTGCCTTTTCTATAGTAAATTTTTCAAAAATTAATTTTATACTGTCGCAAATTTTAATTACGCCAGGGATTGCCTTTTCTATAGTAAATTTTTCAAAAATTAATTTTTTACTGTCGCAAATTTTAATTGCGCCAGGGATTGCCTTTTCTACAGTAAATTTTTCAAAAAATAATTTTCTACTGTCGTAAATTTTAATTGCGCCAGGGATTGCCTTTTCTATAGTAAATTTTTCAAAAACTAATTTTTTACTGTCGGAAGTTTTAATTACGCCAGGGATTGCCTTTTCTATAGTAAATTTTTCAAAAATTAATTTTATACTGTCGCAAATTTTAATTACGCCAGGGATTGCCTTTTCTATAGTAAATTTTTCAAAAATTCATTTTTTACTGTCGCAAATTTTAATTGCGCCAGGGATTGCCTTTTTCTATAGTAAATTTTTCAAAAAATAATTTTCTACTGTCGCAAATTTTAATTGCGCCAGGGATTGCCTTTTCTACAGTAAATTTTTCAAAAAATAATTTTCTACTGTCGTAAATTTTAATTGCGCCAGGGATTGCCTTTTCTATAGTAAATTTTTCAAAAACTAATTTTTTACTGTCGGAAGTTTTAATTACGCCAGGGATTGCCTTTTCTATAGTAAATTTTTCAAAAATTAATTTTATACTGTCGCAAATTTTAATTACGCCAGGGATTGCCTTTTCTATAGTAAATTTTTCAAAAATTCATTTTTTACTGTCGCAAATTTTAATTGCGCCAGGGATTGCCTTTTCTATAGTAAATTTTTCAAAAAATAATTTTCTACTGTCGCAAATTTTAATTGCGCCAGGGATTGCCTTTTCTACAGTAAATTTTTCAAAAAAAATTTTTTTACTGTCACAAATTTTAAATACGCCAGGGATTGCCTTTTCTATAGTAAATTTTTCAAAAAATAATTTTTTACTGTCACAAATTTTAATTGCGCCAGGGATTGCCTTTTCTACAGTAAATTTTTCAAAAAATAATTTTCTACTGTCCCAAATTTTAATTGCGCCAGGGATTGCCTTTTCTACAGTAAATTTTTCAAAAAATAATTTTTTACTGTCGCAAATTTTAATTGCGCCAAGGATTGCCTTTTCTACAGTAAATTTTTCAAAAAATAATTTTTTACTGTCACAAATTTTAATTGCGCCAGGGATTGCCTTTTCTATAGTAAATTTTTCAAAAACTAATTTTTTACTGTCGCAAATTTTAATAACGCCAGGGATTGCCTTTTCTATAGTAAATTTTTCAAAAAATAATTTTTTACTGTCGCAAATTTTAATTGCGCCAGGGATTGCCTTTTCTATAGTAAATTTTTCAAAAAATAATTTTTTTACTGTCGCAAATTTTAATTACGCCAGTGATTGCCTTTGCTATAGTAAATTTTTCAAAATTTAATTTTATACTGTCGCAAATTTTAATTGCACCAGGGATTGTCTTTCCTATAGAAAATGTTTCAAAAAATAATTTTCTACTGTCGCAAATTTTAATTGCGCCAGGGTTTGCCTTTTCTATAGTAAATTTATCAAAAACTAATTTTTTACTGTAGCAAGTTTTAATTATGCCAGGGATTGCCTTTTCTATAGTAAATTTTTCAGAAATTAATTTTTTACTGTCGCAAATTTTAATTGCGCCAGGGATTGCCTTTTCTATAGTAAATTTTTTACTGTCGCAAATTTTAATTGCGCCAGGGATTGCTTTTTCTATAGTAAATTTTTCAAAATTAATTTTTTACTGTCGCAAATTTTAAATACGCCAGGGATTTCCTTTTCTATAGTAAATTTTTCAAAAACTAATTTTTTACTGTCGCAAATTTTAATTGCGCCAGGGATTGCCTTTTCTGTAGTAAATTTTTCAAAAATTAATTTTTTACTGCCGCAAATTTTAAATACGCCAGGGATTGCCTTTTCTATAGTATATATTTCAAAAAATAATTTTTTACTGTCGCAAATTTTAATTGCGCCAGGGATTGCCTTTTCTACAGTAAATTTTTCAAAAAATAATTTTGTACTGTCGCACATTTTAATTGCGCCAGGGATTGCCTTTTCTACAGTAAATTTTTCAAAAAATAATTTTCTACTGTCGCAAACTTTAATTGCGCCAGGGATTGCCTTTTCTACAGTAAATTTTTCAAAATATAATTTTCTATTGGCGCAAATTTTAATTGCGCCGGGGATTGCCTTTTCTACAGTAAATTTTTCAAAAAATAATTTTTTACTGTCGCAAATTTTAATTGCGCCAGGATTGCCTTTTCTACAGTAAATTTTTCAAAAAATAATTTTTGACTGTCACAAATTTTAATTGCGCCAGGGATTGCCTTTTCTATAGTAAATTTTTCAAAAACTAATTTTTTTCTGTCGCAAATTTTAAATCCGCCAGGGATTGCAATTTCTATAGTAAATTTTTCAAAAACTAATTTTTTACTGTCGCAAATTTTAGTTGCGCCAGGGATTGCCTTTTCTACAGTAAATTTTTCAAAAAATAATTTTCTACTGTCTTAAATTTTAATTGCGCCAGGGATTGCCTTTTCTATAGTAAATTTTTCAAAAACTAATTTTTTACTGTCGGAAGTTTTAATTACGCCAGGGATTGCCTTTTCTATAGTAAATTTTTCAAAAATTAATTTTATACTGTCGCAAATTTTAATTACGCCAGGGATTGCCTTTTCTATAGTAAATTTTTCAAAAATTCATTTTTTACTGTCGCAAATTTTAATTGCGCCAGGGATTGCCTTTTCTATAGTAAATTTTTCAAAAAATAATTTTCTACTGTCGCAAATTTTAATTGCGCCAGGGATTGCCTTTTCTACAGTAAATTTTTCAAAAAAAATTTTTTACTGTCACAAATTTTAAATACGCCAGGGATTGCCTTTTCTATAGTAAATTTTTCAAAAAATAATTTTTTACTGTCACAAATTTTAATTGCGCCAGGGATTGCCTTTTTCTACAGTAAATTTTTCAAAAAATTATCTTCTACTGTCCCAAATTTTGATTGCGCCAGGGATTGCCTTTTCTATAGTAAATTTTTCAAAAAATAATTTTCTACTGTCGCAAACTTTAATTGCGCCAGGGATTGCCTTTTCTACAGTAAATTTTTCAAAAAAAATTTTTTTACTGTCACAAATTTTAAATACGCCAGGGATTGCCTTTTCTATAGTAAATTTTTCAAAAAATAATTTTTTACTGTCACAAATTTTAATTGCGCCAGGGATTGCCTTTTCTACAGTAAATTTTTCAAAAATTCATTTTTTACTGTCGCAAATTTTAATTGCGCCACGGATTGCCTTTTCTATAGTAAATTTTTCAAAAAATAATTTTTTACTGTCGCAAATTTTAAATACGCCAGGGATTGCCTTTTCTATAGTATATATTTCAAAAAATAATTTTTTACTGTCGCAAATTTTAATTGCGCCAGGGATTGCCTTTTCTACAGTAAATTTTTCAAAAAATAATTTTCTACTGTCGCACATTTTAATTGCGCCAGGGATTGCCTTTTCTACAGTAAATTTTTCAAAAAATAATTTTCTACTGTCGCAAATTTTAATTGCGCCAGGGATTGCCTTTTCTATAGTAAATTTTTCAAAAACTAATTTTTTACTGTCGCAAGTTTTAATTACGCCAGGGATTGCCTTTTCTATAGTAAATTTTTCAAAATTAATTTTATACTGTCGCAAATTTTAATTACGCCAGGGATTGCCTTTTCTATAGTAAATTTTTCAAAAATTAATTTTTTACTGTCGCAAATTTTAATTGCGCCAGGGATTGCCTTTTCTACAGTAAATTTTTCAAAAAATAATTTTCTACTGTCGTAAATTTTAATTGCGCCAGGGATTGCCTTTTCTATAGTAAATTTTTCAAAAACTAATTTTTTACTGTCGGAAGTTTTAATTACGCCAGGGATTGCCTTTTCTATAGTAAATTTTTCAAAAATTAATTTTATACTGTCGCAAATTTTAATTACGCCAGGGATTGCCTTTTCTATAGTAAATTTTTCAAAAATTCATTTTTTACTGTCGCAAATTTTAATTGCGCCAGGGATTGCCTTTTCTATAGTAAATTTTTCAAAAAATAATTTTCTACTGTCGCAAATTTTAATTGCGCCAGGGATTGCCTTTTCTACAGTAAATTTTTCAAAAAAAAATTTTTTACTGTCACAAATTTTAAATACGCCAGGGATTGCCTTTTCTATAGTAAATTTTTCAAAAAATAATTTTTTACTGTCACAAATTTTAATTGCGCCAGGGATTGCCTTTTCTACAGTAAATTTTTCAAAAAATAATTTTCTACTGTCCCAAATTTTAATTGCGCCAGGGATTGCCTTTTCTACAGTAAATTTTTCAAAAAATAATTTTTTACTGTCGCAAATTTTAATTGCGCCAAGGATTGCCTTTTCTACAGTAAATTTTTCAAAAATAATTTTTTACTGTCACAAATTTTAATTGCGCCAGGGATTGCCTTTTTCTATAGTAAATTTTTCAAAAACTAATTTTTACTGTCGCAAATTTTAATAACGCCAGGGATTGCCTTTTCTATAGTAAATTTTTCAAAAAATAATTTTTTACTGTCGCAAATTTTAATTGCGCCAGGGATTGCCTTTTCTATAGTAAATTTTTCAAAAAATAATTTTTTACTGTCGCAAATTTTAATTACGCCAGTGATTGCCTTTGCTATAGTAAATTTTTCAAAATTTAATTTTATACTGTCGCAAATTTTAATTGCACCAGGGATTGTCTTTCCTATAGAAAATTTTTCAAAAAATAATTTTCTACTGTCGCAAATTTTAATTGCGCCAGGGTTTGCCTTTTCTATAGTAAATTTATCAAAAACTAATTTTTTACTGTAGCAAGTTTTAATTATGCCAGGGATTGCCTTTTCTATAGTAAATTTTTCAGAAATTAATTTTTTTACTGTCGCAAATTTTAATTGCGCCAGGGATTGCCTTTTCTATAGTAAATTTTTCAAAAATTAATTTTATACTGTCGCAAATTTTAATTACGCCAGGGATTGCCTTTTCTATAGTAAATTTTTCAAAAATTAATTTTTTACTGTCGCAAATTTTAATTGCGCCAGGGATTGCCTTTTCTACAGTAAATTTTTCAAAAAATAATTTTCTACTGTCGTAAATTTTAATTGCGCCAGGGATTGCCTTTTCTATAGTAAATTTTTCAAAAACTAATTTTTTACTGTCGGAAGTTTTAATTACGCCAGGGATTGCCTTTTCTATAGTAAATTTTTCAAAAATTAATTTTATACTGTCGCAAATTTTAATTACGCCAGGGATTGCCTTTTCTATAGTAAATTTTTCAAAAATTCATTTTTTACTGTCGCAAATTTTAATTGCGCCAGGGATTGCCTTTTCTATAGTAAATTTTTCAAAAAATAATTTTCTACTGTCGCAAATTTTAATTGCGCCAGGGATTGCCTTTTCTACAGTAAATTTTTCAAAAAAAATTTTTTACTGTCACAAATTTTAAATACGCCAGGGATTGCCTTTTCTATAGTAAATTTTTCAAAAAATAATTTTTTACTGTCACAAATTTTAATTGCGCCAGGGATTGCCTTTTCTACAGTAAATTTTTCAAAAAATAATTTTCTACTGTCCCAAATTTTAATTGCGCCAGGGATTGCCTTTTCTACAGTAAATTTTTCAAAAAATAATTTTTTACTGTCGCAAATTTTAATTGCGCCAAGGATTGCCTTTTCTACAGTAAATTTTTCAAAAATAATTTTTTACTGTCACAAATTTTAATTGCGCCAGGGATTGCCTTTTCTATAGTAAATTTTTCAAAAACTAATTTTTTACTGTCGCAAATTTTAATAACGCCAGGGATTGCCTTTTCTATAGTAAATTTTTCAAAAAATAATTTTTTACTGTCGCAAATTTTAATTGCGCCAGGGATTGCCTTTTCTATAGTAAATTTTTCAAAAAATAATTTTTACTGTCGCAAATTTTAATTACGCCAGTGATTGCCTTTGCTATAGTAAATTTTTCAAAATTTAATTTTATACTGTCGCAAATTTTTAATTGCACCAGGGATTGTCTTTCCTATAGAAAATTTTTCAAAAAATAATTTTCTACTGTCGCAAATTTTAATTGCGCCAGGGTTTGCCTTTTCTATAGTAAATTATTCAAAAACTAATTTTTTACTGTAGCAAGTTTTAATTATGCCAGGGATTGCCTTTTCTATAGTAAATTTTTCAGAAATTAATTTTTTACTGTCGCAAATTTTAATTGCGCCAGGGATTGCCTTTTCTATAGTAAATTTTTTACTGTCGCAAATTTTAATTGCGCCAGGGATTGCTTTTTCTATAGTAAATTTTTCAAAAATTAATTTTTTACTGTCGCAAATTTTAAATACGCCAGGGATTTCCTTTTCTATAGTAAATTTTTCAAAAACTAATTTTTTACTGTCGCAAATTTTAATTGCGCCAGGGATTGCCTTTTCTGTAGTAAATTTTTCAAAAATTAATTTTTTACTGCCGCAAATTTTAAATACGCCAGGGAATGCCTTTTCTATAGAAAATTTTTCAAAAATTAATTTTTTACTGCCGCACATTTTAAATACGCCAGGGATTGCCTTTTCTATAGTAAATTATTCAAAAAATAATTTTTTACTGTCGCAACATTTAACTACGCCAGGGATTGCCTTTTCTATAGTAAATTTTTCAAAAATTAATTTTTTACTGTCGCAAATTTTAATTACGCCAGGGATTGCCTTTTCTATAGTAAGTTTTTCAAAAAATAATTTTCTACTGTCGCAAATTTTAATTGCGCCAGGGATTGCCTTTTCTATAGTAAATTTTGCAAAAAGTTATTTTTTTACTGTCACAAATTTTAATTACGCCAGGGATTGCCTTTTCTACAGTAAATTATTCAAAAAATAATTTTTACTGTCGCAAATTTTAATTACGCCAGGGATTGCCTTTTCTATAGTAAATTTTCAAAAACTAATTTTTTACTGTCGCAAATTTTAATTACACCAGGGATTGCCTTTTCTATAGTAAATTTTTCCAAATTTAATTTTTTACTGTCGTAAATTTTAAATCCGCCAGGGATTGCATTTTCTATAGTAAATTATTCAAAAAATAATTTTTTACTGTCGCAAATTTAAATTGCGCCAGGGATTGCCTTTTCTACAGTAAATTTTTCAAAAAATAATTTTCTACTGTCGCAAATTTTAATTGCGCCAGGGATTGCCTTTTCTATAGTAAATTTTTCAAAAACTAATTTTTTACTGTCGCAAGTTTTAATTACGCCAGGGATTGCCTTTTCTACAGTAAATTTTTCAAAAACTAATTTTTTACTGTCGCAAATTTTAATTACGCCAGGGATTGCCTTTTCTATAGTAAATTTTTCAAAAAATAATTTTTTACTGTCGCAAATTTTAATTACGCCAGGATTGTCTTTTCTATAGTAAATTTTTCAAAAAAATTTTTTTACTGTCGCAAATTTTAATTACGCCAGGGATTGCCCTTTCTATAGTAAATTTTTCAAAAAATAATTTTCTACTGTCGCAAATTTTAATTGCGCCAGGGATTGCCCTTTCCTACAGTAAATTTTTCAAAAAATAATTTTTTACTGTCGCAAATTTTAATTACGCCAGGGATTGCTTTTTCTACAGTAAATTTTTCAAAAACTAATTTTTTACTGTCGCAAATTTTAATTGCGCCAGGGATTGCCTTTTCTATAGTAAATTTTGCAAAAAATTATTTTTTTACTGTCACAAATTTTAATTACGCCAGGGATTGCCTTTTCTACAGTAAATTATTCAAAAAATAATTTTTTACTGTCGCAAATTTTAATTACGCCAGAGATTGCCTTTTCTATAGTAAATTTTTCAAAAACTAATTTTTTACTGTCGCAAATTTTAATTACGCCAGGGATTGCCTTTTCTATAGTAAATTTTTCAAAAACTAATTTTTTACTCTCGAGAATTTTAATTACGCCAGGGATTGCCTTTTCTATAGTAAATTATTCAAAAAATAATTTTTTACTTCGCAAATTTTAATTGCGCCAGGGATTGCCTTTTCTATAGTAAATTTTTCCAAATTTAATTTTTTACTGTCGTAAATTTTAAATCCGCCAGGGATTGCATTTTCTATAGTAAATTATTCAAAAAATAATTTTTTACTGTCGCAAATTTAAATTGCGCCAGGGATTGCCTTTTCTACAGTAAATTTTTCAAAAAATAATTTTCTACTGTCGCAAATTTTAATTGCGCCAGGGATTGCCTTTTCTATAGTAAATTTTTCAAAAACTAATTTTTTACTGTCGCAAGTTTTAATTACGCCAGGGATTGCCTTTTTTACAGTAAATTTTTCAAAAACTAATTTTTTACTGTCGCAAATTTTAATTACGCCAGGGATTGCCTTTTCTATAGTAAATTTTTCAAAAAATAATTTTTTACTGTCGCAAATTTTAATTACGCCAGGGTTTGTCTTTTCTATAGTAAATTTTTTCAGAAAAAAATTTTTACTGTCGCAAATTTTAATTACGCCAGGGATTGCCTTTTCTATAGTAAATTTTTCAAAAAATAATTTTCTACTGTCGCAAATTTTAATTACGCCAGGGATTGCTTTTTCTACAGTAAATTTTTCAAAAACTAATTTTTTACTGTCGCAAATTTTAATTACGCCAGGGATTGCCTTTTCTATAGTAAATTTTTCAAAAATTAATTTTTACTGTCGCAAATTTTAAATCCGCCAGGGATTGCCTTTTCTATAGTAAATTATTCAAAAAATAATTTTTTACTGTCGCAAATTTTAAGTCCGCCAGGGATTGCCTTTTCTATGGTAAATTTTTCCAAATTTAATTTTTTACTGTCGCAAATTTTAAATCCGCCAGGGATTGCCTTTTCTATAGTAAATTATTCAAAAAATAATTTTTTACTGTCGCAAATTTTAGTTGCGCCAGGGATTGCCTTTTCTATAGTAAATTTTTATATAATTAATTTTTTACTTTCGCAAATTTTAAATACGCCAGGGATTGCCTTTTCTATAGTAAATTATTCAAAAAATAATTTTTTACTGTCGCAAATTTTAATTACGCCAGGGATTGCCTTTTCTCTAGTAAATTTTTCAAAAATTAATTTTTTACTGTCGCAAATTTTAATTACGCCAGGATTGCCTTTTCTTTAGTAAATTTTTCAAAAAATAATTTTCTACTGTCGCAAATTTTCATTGCGCCAGGGATTGCCTTTTCTATAGTTAATTTTGCAAAAAATAATTTTTTACTGTCACAAATTTTAATTACGCCAGGGATTGCCTTTTCTATAGTAAATTATTCAAAAAATAATTCTTTACTGTCGCAAATTTTAATTGCGCCAGGGATTGCCTTTTCTATAGTAAATTTTTCAAAATTTAATTTTTTACTGTAGCAAATTTTAAATCCGCCAGGGATTGCCTTTTCTATAGTAAATTATTCAAAAAATAATTTTTTACTGTCGCAAATTTTAATTGCGCCAGGGATTGCCTTTTCTATAGTAAATTTTTCAAAATTTAATTTTTTACTGTCGCAAATTTTAAATCCGCCAGGGATTGCCTTTT
>CAWVNZ010000176.1:0-59385 GCA_963930735.1 Dioctria linearis | reverse complement strand
AAATTTTAATTACGCCAGGGATTGCCTTTTCTATTGTAAATTATTCAAAAAATAATTTTCAACTGTCGCAAATTTTAATTGCGCCAGGGATTGCCTTTTCTATAGTAAATTATTCAAAAAATAATTTTTTACTATCGCAAGTTTTAATTACGCCAGGGATTGCTTTTTCTATAGTAAATTATTCAAAAAATAATTTTATACTGTCGCAAATTTTAATTACGCCAGGGATTGCCTTTTCTATATTAAATTATTCAAAAAATAATTTTCTACTGTCGCAAATTTTAACTACGCCAGGGATTGCCTTTTCTATAGTAAATTATTCAAAAAATAATTTTCTACTGTCGCAAATTTTAAATATCACAGGGATTGCCTTTTCTATAGTAAATTATTCAAAAAATAATTTTATACTGTCGCAAATTTTAATTACGCCAGGGATTGCCTTTTCCATAGTAAATTATTCAAAAAATAATTTTTTACTGTCGCAAGTTTTAATTACGCCAGGGATTGCCTTTTCTATATTAAATTATTCAAAAAATAATTTTCAACTGTCGCAAATTTTAATTACGCCAAGGATTGCCTTTTCTATAGTAAATTATTCAAAAAATAATTTTCTACTGTCGCAAATTTTAAATATCCCAGAGATTGACTTTCTATAGTAAATTATTCAAAAAATAATTTTATACTGTCGCAAATTTTAATTGCGCCAGGGATTGCCTTTTCTATAGTAAATTATTCAAAAAATAATTTTATCCTGTCGCAAATTTTAATTACGCCAGGGATTGCCTTTTCTATAGTAAATTATTCAAAAAATAATTTTTTACTGTCGCAAATTTTAATTACGATTGCCTTTTCTATAGTAAATTATTCAAAAAATAATTTTCAACTGTCACAAATTTTAATTACGCCAGGGATTGCCTTTACTATAGTAAATTATTCAAAAAATAATTTTTTACTGTCGCAAATTTTAATTACGCCAGGGATTGCCTTTTCTATAGTAAATTATTCAAAAAATAATTTTATACTGTCGCAAATTTTAATTACGCCAGGGATTGCCTTTCCTATAGTAAATTATTCAAAAAATAATTTTTTACTGTCGCAAATTTCAAATCCGCCAGGGATTGCCTTTTCTATAGTAAATTATTCAAAAAATAATTTTTTACTATCGCAAGTTTTAATTACGCCAGGGATTGCCTTTTCTATAGTAAATTATTCAAAAAATAATTTTTTACTATCGCAAGTTTTAATTGCGCCAGGGATTGCCTTTTCTATAGTAAATTATTCAAAAAATAATTTTTTACTGTCGCAAATTTTAAATATCCCAGGGATTGCCTTTTCTATAGTAAATTTCTCACAAATTAATTTCTTACTGTCGCAAATTTTAAATACGCCAGGGATTGCCTTTTCTATAGTAAATTTTTCAAAAAATAATTTTATATTGTCGCAAATTTTAATTACGCCAGGGATTGCCTTTTCTATAGTAAATTATTCAAAAAATAATTTTTTACTGTCGCAAATTTTAATTACGCCAGGGATTGCCTTTTCTATTTTAAATTATTCAAAAAATAATTTTTTACTGTCGCAAATTTTAATTACGCCAGGGATTGCCTTTTCTATAGTAAATTATTCAAAAAATAATTTTCAACTGTCGCAAATTTTAATTACGCCAGGGATTGCCTTTTCTATAGTAAATTATTCAAAAAATAATTTTTTACTATCGCAAATTTTAATTACGCCAGGGATTGCCTTTTCTATAGTAAATTATTCAAAAAATAATTTTCAACTGTCGCAAATTTTAATTAGGCCAGGGATTGAATTTTCTATAGTAAATTATTCAAAAAATAATTTTCTACTGTCGCAAATTTTAATTGCGCCAGGGATTGCCTTTTCTATAGTAAATTATTCAAAAAATAATTTTATACTGTCGCAAATTTTAATTACGCCAGGGATTGCCTTTTCTATAGTGAATTATTCAAAAAATAATTTTCTACTGTCGCAAATTTTAAGTGCGCCAGGGATTGCCTTTTCTATAGTAAATTATTCAAAAAATAATTTTTTACTCTCGCAAATTTTAATTACGCCAGGGATTGCCTTTTCTATAGTAAATTATTCAAAAAATAATTTTTTACTGTCGCAAATTTTAATTGCGCCAGGGATTGCCTTTTCTATAGTAAATTATTCAAAAAATAATTTTATACTGTCGCAAATTTTAATTACGCCAGGGATTACCTTTTCTATAGTAAATTATTCAAAAAATAATTTTCAAATGTCGCAAATTTTAATTACGCCAGGGATTGCCTTTTCTATAGTAAATTATTCAAAAAATAATTTTTTACTGTCGCAAATTTTAATTACGCCAGGGACTGCCTTTTCCATAGTAAATTATTCAAAAAATAATTTTTTACTGTCGCAAATTTTAAATATTCCAGGGATTGCCTTTTCTATAGTAAATTATTCAAAAAATAATTTTTTACTGTCGCAAATTTTAATTACGCCAGGGATTGCCTTTTCTATAGTAAATTATTCAAAAAATAATTTTCTACTGTCGCAAGTTTTAATTACGCCAGGGATTGCCTTTTCTATAGTAAATTATTCAAAAAATAATTTTTTACTGTCGCAAATTTTAATTACGCCAGGGATTGCCTTTTCTATAGTAAATTATTCAAAAAATAATTTTTTACTGTCGCAAACTTTAATTACGCCAGGGATTGCCTTTTCTATAGTAAATTATTCAAAAAATAATTTTCAACTGTCGCAAATTTTAATTACGCCAGGGATTGCCTTTTCTATAGTAAATTTTGCAAAAAAATAATTTTTTACTGTCGCAAATTTTAATTACGCCAGGGATTGCCTTTTCTATAGTAAATTTCTCACAAATTAATTTCTTACTGTCGCAAGTTTTAATTGCGCCAGGGATTGCCTTTTCTACAGTAAATTTTGCAAAAAATAATTTTTTACTGTCGCAAATTTTAATTGCGCCAGGGATTGCCTTTTCTATAGTAAATTATTCAAAAAATAATTTTATACTGTCGCAAATTTTAATTACGCCAGGGATTGCCTTTTCTATAGTAAATTATTCAAAAAATAATTTTTTACTGTCGCAAATTTTAATTACGCCAGGGATTGCCCTTTCTATAGTAAATTTTGCAAAAACATAATTTTTTACTGTCGCAAATTTTAATTACGCCAGGGATTGCCTTTTCTATAGTAAATTTCTCACAAATTAATTTCTTACTGTCGCAAGTTTTAATTGCGCCAGGGATTGCCTTTTCTACAGTAAATTTTGCAAGAAATAATTTTTTACTGTCGCAAATTTTAATTGCGCCAGGGATTGCCTTTTCTATAGTAAATTATTCAAAAAATAATTTTATACTGTCGCAAATTTTAATTACGCCAGGGATTACCTTTTCTATAGTAAATTATTCAAAAAATAATTTTTTACTGTCGCAAATTTTAATTAAGCCAGGGATTGCCTTTTCCATAGTAAATTATTCAAAAAATAATTTTCAACTGTCGCAAATTTTAATTACGCCAGGGATTGCCTTTTTTATAGTAAATTATTCAAAAAATAATTTTCTACTGTCGAAAATTTTAAATATCCCAGAGATTGCCTTTTCTATAGTAAATTATTCAAAAAATAATTTTATACTGTCGCAAATTTTAATTACGCCAGGGATTGCCTTTTCTATAGTAAATTTTGCAAAAAAATAATTTTTTACTGTCGCAAATTTTAAGTGCGCCAGGGATTGCCTTTTCTATAGTAAATTATTCAAAAAATAATTTTCAACTGTCGCAAATTTTAATTACGCCAGGGATTGCCTTTTCTATAGTAAATTATTCCAAAAATAATTTTTTACTGTCGCAAATTTTAATTACGCCAGGGATTGCCTTTTCTATAGTAAATTTTTCAAAAAATAATTTTATATTGTCGCAAATTTTAATTACACCAGGGATTGCCTTTTCTATAGTAAATTATTCAAAATATAATTTTTTACTGTCGCAAATTTTAATTACGCCAGGGATTGCCTTTTCTATTTTAAATTATTCAAAAAATAATTTTTTACTGTCGCAAATTTTAATTACGCCAGGGATTGCCTTTTCTATAGTAAATTATTCAAAAAATAATTTTTTACTGTCGCAAATTTTAATTACGCCAGGGATTGCCTTTTCTATAGTAAATTATTCAAAAAATAATTTTCAACTGTCGCAAATTTTAATTACGCCAGGGATTGCCTTTTTTATAGTAAATTATTCAAAAAATAATTTTCTACTGTCGAAAATTTTAAATATCCCAGGGATTGCCTTTTCTATAGTAAATTATTCAAAAAATAATTTTATACTGTCGCAAATTTTAATTACGCCAGGGATTGCCTTTTCTATAGTAAATTTTGCAAAAAAATAATTTTTTACTGTCGCAAATTTTAAGTGCGCCAGGGATTGCCTTTTCTATAGTAAATTATTCAAAAAATAATTTTCTACTGTCGCAAATTTTAATTACGCCAGGGATTGCCTTTTCTATAGTAAATTATTCCAAAAATAATTTTTTACTGTCGCAAATTTTAATTACGCCAGGGATTGCCTTTTCTATAGTAAATTTTTCAAAAAATAATTTTATTTTGTCGCAAATTTTAATTACGCCAGGGATTGCCTTTTCTATAGTAAATTATTCAAAATATAATTTTTTACTGTCGCAAATTTTAATTACGCCAGGGATTGCCTTTTCTATTTTAAATTATTCAAAAAATAATTTTTTACTGTCGCAAATTTTAATTACGCCAGGGATTGCCTTTTCTATAGTAAATTATTCAAAAAATAATTTTCAACTGTCGCAAATTTTAATTACGCCAGGGATTGCCTTTTCTATAGTAAATTATTCAAAAAATATTTTTTTACTATCGCAAATTTTAATTACGCCAAGGATTGCCTTTTCTATAGTAAATTATTCAAAAAATAATTTTCAACTGTCGCAAATTTTAATTACGCCAGGGATTGCCTTTTCTATAGTAAATTATTCAAAAAATAATTTTCTACTGTCGCAAATTTTAATTGCGCCAGGGATTGCCTTTACTATAGTAAATTATTCAAAAAATAATTTTATACTGTCGCAAATTTTAATTACGCCAGGGATTGCCTTTTCTATAGTGAATTATTCAAAAAATAATTTTCTACTGTCGCAAATGTTAAGTGCGCCAGGGATTGCCTTTTCTATAGTAAATTATTCAAAAAATAATTTTATACTGTCGCAAATTTTAATTACGCCAGGGATTACCTTTTCTATAGTAAATTATTCAAAAAATAATTTTCAACTGTCGCAAATTTTAATTACGCCAGGGATTGCCTTTTCTATAGTAAATTATTCAAAAAATAATTTTTTACTGTCGCAAATTTTAATTACGCCAGGGATTGCCTTTTCTATAGTAAATTATTCAAAAAATAATTTTTTACTGTCGCAAATTTTAAATATTCCAGGGATTGCCTTTTCTATAGTAAATTATTCAAAAAATAATTTTTTACTGTCGCAAATTTTAATTACGCCAGGGATTGCCTTTTCTATAGTAAATTATTCAAAAAATAATTTTCTACTGTCGCAAGTTTTAATTACGGCAGGGATTGCCTTTTCTATAGTAAATTATTCAAAAAATAATTTTTTACTGTCGCAAATTTTAATTACGCCAGGGATTGCCTTTTCTATAGTAAATTATTCAAAAAATAATTTTTTACTGTCGCAAATTTTAATTGCGCCAGGGATTGCCTTTTCTATAGTAAATTATTCAAAAAATAATTTTCAACTGTCGCAAATTTTAATTACGCCAGGGATTGCCTTTTTTATAGTAAATAATTCAAAAAATAATTTTCTACTGTCGAAAATTTTAAATATCCCAGGGATTGCCTTTTCTATAGTAAATTATTCAAAAAATAATTTTCAACTGTCGCAAATTTTAATTACGCCAGGGATTGCCTTTTTTATAGTAAATAATTCAAAAAATAATTTTCTACTGTCGAAAATTTTAAATATCCCAGGGATTGCCTTTTCTATAGTAAATTATTCAAAAAATAATTTTTTACTGTCGCAAGTTTTAATTACGCCAGGGATTGCCTTTTCTATAGTAAATTATTCCAAAAATAATTTTTTACTGTCGCAAATTTTAATTACGCCAGGGATTGCCTTTTCTATAGTAAATTTTTCAAAAAATAATTTTATATTGTCGCAAATTTTAATTACGCCAGGGATTGCCTTTTCTATAGTAAATTATTCAAAATATAATTTTTTACTGTCGCAAATTTTAATTACGCCAGGGATTGCCTTTTCTATTTTAAATTATTCAAAAAATAATTTTTTACTGTCGCAAATTTTAATTACGCCAGGGATTGCCTTTTCTATAGTAAATTATTCAAAAAATAATTTTTTACTGTCGCAAATTTTAAATATTCCAGGGATTGCCTTTTCTATAGTAAATTATTCAAAAAATAATTTTTTACTGTCGCAAATTTTAATTACGCCAGGGATTGCCTTTTCTATAGTAAATTATTCAAAAAATAATTTTCTACTGTCGCAAGTTTTAATTACGGCAGGGATTGCCTTTTCTATAGTAAATTATTCAAAAAATAATTTTTTACTGTCGCAAATTTTAATTACGCCAGGGATTGCCTTTTCTATAGTAAATTATTCAAAAAATAATTTTTTACTGTCGCAAACTTTAATTACGCCAGGGATTGCCTTTTCTATAGTAAATTATTCAAAAATAATTTTCAACTGTCGCAAATTTTAATTACGCCAGGGATTGCCTTTTCTATAGTAAATTTTGCAAAAAAATAATTTTTTACTGTCGCAAATTTTAATTACGCCAGGGATTGCCTTTTCTATAGTAAATTTCTCACAAATTAATTTCTTACTGTCGCAAGTTTTAATTGCGCCAGGGATTGCCTTTTCTACAGTAAATTTTGCAAAAAATAATTTTTTACTGTCGCAAATTTTAATTGCGCCAGGGATTGCCTTTTCTATAGTAAATTATTCAAAAAATAATTTTATACTGTCGCAAATTTTAATTACGCCAGGGATTGCCTTTTCTATAGTAAATTATTCAAAAAATAATTTTTTACTGTCGCAAATTTTAATTACGCCAGGGATTGCCTTTTCTATAGTAAATTATTAAAAAAATAATTTTATACTGTCGCAAACTTTAATTACGCCAGGGATTGCCTTTTCTATAGTAAATTTTGCAAAAAAATAATTTTTTACTGTCGCAAATTTTAAGTGCGTCAGGGATTGCCTTTTCTATAGTAAATTATTCAAAAAATAATTTTCAACTGTCGCAAATTTTAATTACGCCAGGGATTGCCTTTTCTATAGTAAATTATTCAAAAAATAATTTTTTACTGTCGCAAATTTTAATTACGCCAGGGATTGCCTTTTCTATAGTAAATTATTCAAAAAATCATTTTTTACTGTCGCAAATTTTAATTACGCCAGGGATTGCCTTTTCTATAGTAAATTATTCAAAAAATAATTTTCAACTGTCGCAAATTTTAATTACGCCAGGGATTGCCTTTTCTATAGTAAATTATTCAAAAAATAATTTTCAACTGTCGCAAATTTTAATTACGCCAGGGATTGCCTTTTCTATAGTAAATTATTCAAAAAATAATTTTCTACTGTCGCAAATTTTAATTACGCCAGGGATTGCCTTTTCTATAGTAAATTATTCAAAAAATAATTTTCAACTGTCGCAAATTTTAATTACGCCAGGGATTGCCTTTTCTATAGTAAATTATTCAAAAAATAATTTTATACTGTCGCAAATTTTAATTGCGCCAGGGATTGCCTTTTCTGTAGTAAATTATTCAAAAAATAATTTTATACTGTCGCAAATTTTAATTACGCCAGGGATTGCTTTTTCTATAGTAAATTATTCAAAAAATAATTTTATACTGTCCTTTTCTATAGTAAATTATTCAAAAAATAATGTTTTACTGTCGCAAATTTTAATTACGCCAGGGATTGCCTTTTCTATAGTAAATTATTCAAAAAATAATTTTTTACTGTCGCAAATTTTAATTGCTCCAGGGATTGCCTTTTCTATAGTAAATTATTCAAAAAATTATTTTTTACTGTCGCAAATTTTAATTACGCCAGGGATTGCCTTTTCTATAGTAAATTATTCAAAAAATAATTTTCTACTGTCGCAAATTTTAATTACGCCAGGGATTGCCTTTTCTATAGTAAATTATTCAAAAAATAATTTTCAACTGTCGCAAATTTTAATTACGCCAGGGATTGCCTTTTCTATAGTAAATAATTCAAAAAATAATTTTTTACTATCGCAAATTTTAATTGCGCCAGGGATTGCCTTCTCTATAGTAAATTATTCAAAAAATAATTTTCAACTGTCGCAAATTTTAATTACGCCAGGGATTGCCTTTTCTATAGTAAATTATTCAAAAAATAATTTTCTACTGTCGCAAATTTTAATTGCGCCAGGGATTGCCTTTTCTATAGTAAATTATTCAAAAAATAATTTTATACTGTCGCAAATATTAATTACGCCAGGGATTGCCTTTTCTATAGTAAATTATTCAAAAAATAATTTTCTACTGTCGCAAATTTTAAGTACGCCAGGGATTGCCTTTTCTATAGTAAATTATTCAAAAAATAATTTTATTCTGTCGCAAATTTTAATTACGCCAGGGATTGCCTTTTCTATAGTAAATTATTCAAAAAATAATTTTTTATTGTCGCAAATTTTAATTACGCCAGGGATTGCCTTTTCTATAGTAAATTATTCAAAAAATAATTTTATACTGTCGCAAATTTTAATTACGCCAGGGATTGCCTTTTCTATAGTAAATTATTCAAAAAATAATTTTTTACTATCGCAAATTTTAATTGCGCCAGGGATTGCCTTTTCTATAGTAAATTATTCAAAAAATAATTTTCAACTGTCGCAAATTTTAATTACGCCAGGGATTGCCTTTTCTATAGTAAATTATTCAAAAAATAATTTTTTACTGTCGCAAATTTCAAATCCGCCAGGGATTGCCTTTTCTATAGTAAATTATTCAAAAAATAATTTTCTACTGTCGCAAATTTTAAATATCCCAGGGATTGCCTTTTCTATAGTAAATTATTCAAAAAATAATTTTATACTGTCGCAAATTTTAATTACGCCAGGGATTGCCCTTTTCTATAGTAAATTATTCAAAAAATAATTTTCAACTGTCGCAAATTTTAATTACGCCAGGGATTGCCTTTTCTATAGTAAATTATTCAAAAAATAATTTTCAACTGTCGCAAATTTTAATTACGCCAGGGATTGCCTTTTCTATAGTAAATTATTCAAAAAATAATTTTATACTGTCGCAAATTTTAATTGCGCCAGGGATTGCCTTTTCTATAGTAAATTATTCAAAAAATAATTTTATACTGTCGCAAATTTTAATTACGCCAGGGATTGCCTTTTCTATAGTAAATTATTCAAAAAATAATTTTATACTGTCCTTTTCTATAGTAAATTATTCAAAAAATAATTTTTTACTGTCGCAAATTTTAATTACGCCAGGGATTGCCTTTTCTATACTAAATTATTCAAAAAATAATTTTTTACTGTCGCAAATTTTAATTGCTCCAGGGATTGCCTTTTCTATAGTAAATTATTCAAAAAATAATTTTTTACTGTCGCAAATTTTAATTACGCCAGGGATTGCCTTTTCTATAGTAAATTATTCAAAAAATCATTTTTTACTGTCGCAAATTTTAATTACGCCAGGGATTGCCTTTTCTATAATCAATTATTCAAAAAATAATTTTCAACTGTCGCAAATTTTAATTACGCCAGGGATTGCCTTTTCTATAGTAAATTATTCAAAAAATAATTTTTTACTATCGCAAATTTTAATTGCGCCAGGGATTGCCTTTTCTATAGTAAATTATTCAAAAAATAATTTTCAACTGTCGCAAATTTTAATTACGCCAGGGATTGCCTTTTCTATAGTAAATTATTCAAAAAATAATTTTCTACTGTCGCAAATTTTAATTGCGCCAGGGATTGCCTTTTCTATAGTAAATTATTCAAAAAATAATTTTATACTGTCGCAAATATTAATTACGCCAGGGATTGCCTTTTCTATAGTAAATTATTCAAAAAATAATTTTCTACTGTCGCAAATTTTAAGTGCGCCAGGGATTGCCTTTTCTATAGTAAATTATTCAAAAAATAATTTTTTACTCTCGCAAATTTTAATTACGCCAGGGATTGCCTTTTCTATAGTAAATTATTCAAAAAATAATTTTTTACTGTTGCAAATTTTAATTGCGCCAGGGATTGCCTTTTCTATAGTAAATTATTCAAAAATAATTTTATTCTGTCGCAAATTTTAATTACGCCAGGGATTGCCTTTTCTATAGTAAATTATTCAAAAAATAATTTTTTACTGTCGCAAATTTTAATTACGCCAGGGATTGCCTTTTCTATAGTAAATTATTCAAAAAATAATTTTATACTGTCGCAAATTTTAATTACGCCAGGGATTGCCTTTTCTATAGTAAATTATTCAAAAAATAATTTTTTTCTATCGCAAATTTTAATTGCGCCAGGGATTGCCTTTTCTATAGTAAATTATTCAAAAAATAATTTTATACTGTCGCAAATTTTAATTACGCCAGGGATTGCCTTTTCTATAGTAAAATTTGCAAAAAAATAATTTTTTACTGTCGCAAATTTTAATTACGCCAGGGATTGCCTTTTCTATAGTAAATTATTCAAAAAATAATTTTTTACTGTCGCAAATTTTAATTACGCCAGGGATTGCCTTTTCTATAGTAAATTATTCAAAAAATAATTTTTTACTGTCGCAAATTTCAATTACGCCAGGGATTGCCTTTTCTATAGTAAATTATTCAAAAAATAATTTTTAACTGTCGCAAGTTTTAATTACGCCAGGGATTGCCTTTTCTATAGTAAATTATTCAAAAAATAATTTTATACTGTCGCAAATTTTAATTACGCCAGGGATTGCCTTTTCTATAGTAAATTATTGAAAAAATAATTTTATACTGTCGCAAATTTTAATTACGCCAGGGATTGCCTTTTCTATAGTAAATTATTCAAAAAATAATTTTTTACTGTCGCAAATTTTAATTACGCCAGGGATTGCCTTTCTATAGTAAATTATTCAAAAAATAATTTTTTACTGTCGCAAATTTTAATTGCGCCAGGGATTGCCTTTTCTATAGTAAATTATTCAAAAAATAATTTTTTACTGTCGCAAATTTTAGTTACGCCAGGGATTGCCTTTTCTATAGTAAATTATTCAAAAAATAATTTTTTACTGTCGCAAATTTTAATTACGCCAGGGATTGCCTTTTCTATAGTAAATTATTCAAAAAATAATTTTCAACTGTCGCAAATTTTAATTACGCCAGGATTGCCTTTTCTATAGTAAATTATTCAAAAAATAATTTTCTACTGTCGCAAATTTTAATTGCGCCAGGGATTGCCTTTTCTATAGTAAATTATTCAAAAAATAATTTTATACTGTCGCAAATATTAATTACGCCAGGGATTGCCTTTTCTATAGTAAATTATTCAAAAAATAATTTTCTACTGTCGCAAATTTTAAGTGCGCCAGGGATTGCCTTTTCTATAGTAAATTATTCAAAAAATAATTTTTTACTCTCGCAAATTTTAATTAGGCCAGGGATTGCCTTTTCTATAGTAAATTATTCAAAAAATAATTTTTTACTGTTGCAAATTTTAATTGCGCCAGGGATTGCCTTTTCTATAGTAAATTATTCAAAAAATAATTTTATTCTGTCGCAAATTTTAATTACGCCAGGGATTGCCTTTTCTATAGTAAATTATTCAAAAAATAATTTTTTACTGTCGCAAATTTTAATTACGCCAGGGTTTGCCTTTTCTATAGTAAATTATTCAAAAAATAATTTTATACTGTCGCAAATTTTAATTACGCCAGGGATTGCCTTTTCTATAGTAAATTATTCAAAAAATAATTTTTTACTATCGCAAATTTTAATTGCGCCAGGGATTGCCTTTTCTATAGTAAATTATTCAAAAAATAATTTTCAACTGTCGCAAATTTTAATTACGCCAGGGATTGCCTTTTCTATAGTAAATTATTCAAAAAATAATTTTTTACTGTAGCAAATTTCAAATCCGCCAGGGATTGCCTTTTCTATAGTAAATTATTCAAAAAATAATTTTTTACTGTCGCAAGTTTTAATTACGCCAGGGATTGCCTTTTCTATAGTAAATTATTCAAAAAATAATTTTATACTTTCGCAAATTTTAATTACGCCAGGGATTGCCTTTTCTATAGTAAATTATTCAAAAAATAATTTTATACTGTCGCAAATTTTAATTACGCCAGGGATTGCCTTTTCTATAGTAAAATTTGCAAAAAATAATTTTTTACTGTCGCAAATTTTAATTACGCCAGGGATTGCCTTTTCTATAGTAAATTATTCAAAAAATAATTTTTTACTGTCGCAAATTTTAATTACGCCAGGGATTGCCTTTTCTATAGTAAATTATTCAAAAAATAATTTTTTACTGTCGCAAATTTTAATTACGCCAGGGATTGCCTTTTCTATAGTAAATTATTCAAAAAATAATTTTTAACTGTCGCAAGTTTTAATTACGCCAGGGATTGCCTTTTCTATAGTAAATTATTCAAAAAATAATTTTATACTGTCGCAAATTTTAATTACGCCAGGGATTGCCTTTTCTATAGTAAATTATTGAAAAAATAATTTTATACTGTCGCAAATTTTAATTACGCCAGGGATTGCCTTTTCTATAGTAAATAATTCAAAAAATAATTTTTTACTGTCGCAAATTTTAATTACGCCAGGGATTGCCTTTCTATAGTAAATTATTCAAAAAATAATTTTTTACTGTCGCAAATTTTAATTGCGCCAGGGATTGCCTTTTCTATAGTAAATTATTCAAAAAATAATTTTTTACTGTCGCAAATTTTAGTTACGCCAGGGATTGCCTTTTCTATAGTAAATTATTCAAAAAATAATTTTTTACTGTCGCAAATTTTAATTACGCCAGGGATTGCCTTTTCTATAGTAAATTATTCAAAAAATAATTTTCAACTGTCGCAAATTTTAATTACGCCAGGGATTGCCTTTTCTATAGTAAATTATTCAAAAAATAATTTTCTACTGTCGCAAATTTTAATTGCGCCAGGGATTGCCTTTTCTATAGTAAATTATTCAAAAAATAATTTTATACTGTCGCAAATATTAATTACGCCAGGGATTGCCTTTTCTATAGTAAATTATTCAAAAAATAATTTTCTACTGTCGCAAATTTTAAGTGCGCCAGGGATTGCCTTTTCTATAGTAAATTATTCAAAAAATAATTTTTTACTCTCGCAAATTTTAATTACGCCAGGGATTGCCTTTTCTATAGTAAATTATTCAAAAAATAATTTTTTACTGTTGCAAATTTTAATTGCGCCAGGGATTGCCTTTTCTATAGTAAATTATTCAAAAAATAATTTTATTCTGTCGCAAGTTTTAATTACGCCAGGGATTGCCTTTTCTATAGTAAATTATTCAAAAAATAATTTTTTACTGTCGCAAATTTTAATTACGCCAGGGATTGCCTTTTCTATAGTAAATTATTCAAAAAATAATTTTCTACTGTCGCAAATTTTAATTACGCCAGGGATTGCCTTTTCTATAGTAAATTATTCAAAAAATAATTTTTTACTATCGCAAATTTTAATTGCGCCAGGGATTGCCTTTTCTATAGTAAATTATTCAAAAAATAATTTTCAACTGTCGCAAATTTTAATTACGCCAGGGATTGCCTTTTCTATAGTAAATTATTCAAAAAATAATTTTTTACTGTCGCAAATTTTAATTACGCCAGGGATTGCCTTTTCTATAGTAAATTATTCAAAAAATAATTTTATACTGTCGCAAATATTAATTACGCCAGGGATTGCCTTTTCTATAGTAAATTATTCAAAAAATAATTTTCTACTGTCGCAAATTTTAAGTGCGCCAGGGATTGCCTTTTCTATAGTAAATTATTCAAAAAATAATTTTTTACTCTCGCAAATTTTAATTACGCCAGGGATTGCCTTTTCTATAGTAAATTATTCAAAAAATAATTTTTTACTGTTGCAAATTTTAATTGCGCCAGGGATTGCCTTTTCTATAGTAAATTATTCAAAAAATAATTTTATTCTGTCGCAAATTTTAATTACGCCAGGGATTGCCTTTTCTATAGTAAATTATTCAAAAAATAATTTTTTACTGTCGCAAATTTTAATTACGCCAGGGATTGCCTTTTCTATAGTAAATTATTCAAAAAATAATTTTCTACTGTCGCAAATTTTAATTACGCCAGGGATTGCCTTTTCTATAGTAAATTATTCAAAAAATAATTTTTTACTATCGCAAATTTTAATTGCGCCAGGGATTGCCTTTTCTATAGTAAATTATTCAAAAAATAATTTTCAACTGTCGCAAATTTTAATTACGCCAGGGATTGCCTTTTCTATAGTAAATTATTCAAAAAATAATTTTTTACTGTAGCAAATTTCAAATCCGCCAGGGATTGCCTTTTCTATAGTAAATTATTCAAAAAATAATTTTCTACTGTCGCAAATTTTAAATATCCCAGGGATTGCCTTTTCTATAGTAAATTATTCAAAAAATAATTTTATACTGTCGCAAATTTTAATTACGCCAGGGATTGCCTTTTCTATAGTAAATTATTCAAAAAATAATTTTTTACTGTCGCTAGTTTTAATTACGCCAGGGATTGCCTTTTCTATAGTAAATTATTCAAAAAATAATTTTTTACTGTCGCAAGTTTTAATTACGCCAGGGATTGCCTTTTCTATAGTAAATTATTCAAAAAATAATTTTATACTGTCGCAAATTTTAATTACGCCAGGGATTGCCTTTTCTATAGTAAATTATTCAAAAAATAATTTTATACTGTCGCAAATTTTAATTACGCCAGGGATTGCCTTTTCTATAGTAAAATTTGCAAAAAAATAATTTTTTACTGTCGCAAATTTTAATTACGCCAGGGATTGCCTTTTCTATAGTAAATTTCTCACAAATTAATTTCTTACTGCCGCAAGTTTTAATTGCGCCAGGGATTGCCTTTTCTACAGTAAATTTTGCAAAAAATAATTTGTTACTCTCGCAAATTTTAATTGCGCCAGAGATTGCCTTTTCTATAGTAAATTATTCAAAAAATAATTTTATACTGTCGCAAATTTTAATTACGCCAGGGATTGCCTTTTCTATAGTAAATTATTCAAAAAATAATTTTTTACTGTCGCAAATTTTAATTACGCCAGGGATTGCCTTTTCTATAGTAAATTATTCAAAAAATAATTTTATACTGTCGCAAATTTTAATTACGCCAGGGATTGCCTTTTCTATAGTAAATTATTCAAAAAATAATTTTTTACTGTCGCAAATTTTAATTACGCCAGGGATTGCCTTTCTATAGTAAATTATTCAAAAAATAATTTTTTACTGTCGCAAATTTTAATTGCGCCAGAGATTGCCTTTTCTATAGTAAATTATTCAAAAAATAATTTTTTACTGTCGCAAATTTTAGTTACGCCAGGGATTGCCTTTTCAATAGTAAATTATTCAAAAAATAATTTTTTACTGTCGCAAATTTTAATTACGCCAGGGATTGCCTTTTCTATAGTAAATTATTCAAAAAATAATTTTCAACTGTCGCAAATTTTAATTACGCCAGGGATTGCCTTTTCTATAGTAAATTATTCAAAAAATAATTTTTTACTATCGCAAATTTTAATTACGCCAGGGATTGCCTTTTCTATAGTAAATTATTCAAAAAATAATTTTCAACTGTCGCAAATTTTAATTACGCCAGGGATTGCCTTTTCTATAGTAAATTATTCAAAAAATAATTTTCTACTGTCGCAAATTTTAATTGCGCCAGGGATTGCCTTTTCTATAGTAAATTGTTCAAAAAATAATTTTATACTGTCGCAAATTTTAATTGCGCCAGGGATTGCCTTTTCTATAGTAAATTATTCAAAAAATAATTTTTTACTGTCGCAAATTTTAATTACGCCAGGGATTGCCTTTTCTATAGTAAATTATTCAAAAAATAATTTTTTACTGTCGCAAATTTTAATTACGCCAGGGATTGCCTTTTCTATAGTAAATTATTCAAAAAATAATTTTCAATTGTCGCAAATTGTAACTACGCCAGGGATTGCCTTTTCTATAGTAAATTATTCAAAAAATAATTTTTTACTGTCGCAAATTTTAAATACGCCAGGTATTGCCTTTTCTATAGTAAATTATTCAAAAAATAATTTTTTACTGTCGCAAATTTTAATTGCGCCAGGGATTGCCTTTTCTATAGGAAATTATTCAAAAAATAATTTTCAACTGTCGCAAATTTTAATTACGCCAGGGATTGCCTTTTCTATAGTAAATTATTCAAAAAATAATTTTTTACTATCGCAAGTTTTAATTACGCCAGGGATTGCCTTTTCTATAGTAAATTATTCAAAAAATAATTTTATACTGTCGCAAATTTTAATTACGCCAGGGATTGCCTTTTCTATAGTAAATTATTCAAAAATTAATTTTCAACTGTCGCAAATTTTAACTACGCCAGGGATTGCCTTTTCTATAGTAAATTATTCAAAAAATAATTTTCTACTGTCGCAAATTTTAAATATCCCAGGGATTGCCTTTTCTATAGTAAATTATTCAAAAAGTAATTTTATACTGTCGCAAATTTTAATTACGCCAGGGATTCCTTTTCTATAGTAAATTATTCAAAAAATAATTTTTTACTGTCGCAAATTTTAATTACGCCAGGGATTGCCTTTTCTATAGTAAATTATTCAAAAAATAATTTTCAACTGTCGCAAATTTTAATTGCGCCAGGGATTGCCTTTTCTATAGTAAATTATTCAAAAAATAATTTTTTACTATCGCAAGTTTTAATTACGCCAGGGATTGCCTTTTCTATAGTAAATTATTCAAAAAATAATTTTATACTGTCGCAAATTTTAATTACGCCAGGGATTGCCTTTTCTATAGTAATTTATTCAAAAAATAATTTTTTACTGTCGCAAATTTTAATTACGCCAGGGATTGCCTTTTCTATAGTAAATTATTCAAAAAATAATTTTTTACTGTCGCAAATTTTAAATATCCCAGGTATTGCCTTTTCTATAGTAAATTATTCAAAAAATAATTTTATACTGTCGCAAATTTTAATTGCGCCAGGGATTGCCTTTTCTATAGTAAATTATTCAAAAAATAATTTTTTACTATCGCAAATTTTAATTACGCCAGGGATTGCCTTTTCTATAGTAAATTATTCAAAAAATAATTTTATACTGTCGCAAATTTTAATTGCGCCAGGGATTGCCTTTTCTATAGTAAATTATTCAAAAAATAATTTTATACTGTCGCAAATTTTAATTACGCCAGGGATTGCCTTTTCTCTAGTAAATTATTCAAAAAATAATTTTCTACTGTCGCAAATTTTAAGTGCGCCAGGGATTGCCTTTTCTATAGTAAATTTCTCACAAATTAATTTCTTACTGTCGCAAGTTTTAATTGCGCCAGGGATTGCCTTTTCTACAGTAAATTTTGCAAAAAATAATTTTTTACTGTCGCAAATTTTAATTGCGCCAGGGATTGCCATTTCTATAGTAAATTATTCAAAAAATAATTTTATACTGTCGCAAATTTTAATTACGCCAGGGATTGCCTTTTCTATAGTAAATTATTCAAAAAATAATTTTTTATTGTCGCAAATTTTAATTACGCCAGGAATTGCCTTTTCTATAGTAAATTATTCAAAAAATAATTTTCAACTGTCGCAAATTTTAGTTACTCCAGGGATTGCCTTTTCTATAGTAAATTTTGAAAAAAAATAATTTTTTACTGTCGCAAATTTTAATTACGCCAGGGATTGCCTTTTCTATAGTAAATTTCTCACAAATTAATTTCTTACTGTCGCAAGTTTTAATTGCGCCAGGGATTGCCTTTTCTACAGTAAATTTTGCAAAAAATAATTTTTTACTGTCGCAAATTTTAATTGCGCCAGGGATTGCCATTTCTATAGTAAATTATTCAAAAAATAATTTTATACTGTCGCAAATTTTAATTACGCCAGGGATTGCCTTTTCTATAGTAAATTATTCAAAAAATAATTTTTTATTGTCGCAAATTTTAATTACGCCAGGAATTGCCTTTTCTATAGTAAATTATTCAAAAAATAATTTTCAACTGTCGCAAATTTTAATTACGCCAGGGATTGTATTTTCTATAGTAAATTATTCAAAAAATAATTTTCTACTGTCGCAAATTTTAAATATCCCAGGGATTGCCTTTTCTATAGTAAATTATTCAAAAAATAATTTTATACTGTCGCAAATTTTAATTACGCCAGGGATTGCCTTTTCTATAGTAAATTTTGCAAAAACATAATTTTTTACTGTCGCAAATTTTATGTGCGCCAGGGATTGCCTTTTCTATAGCAAATTATTCAAAAAATAATTTTCTACTGTCGCAAATTTTAATTACGCCAGGTATTGCCTTTTCTATAGTAAATTATTCAAAAAATAATTTTATACTGTCGCAAATTTTAATTACGCCAGGGATTGCCTTTTCTATAGTAAATTATTCAAAAAATAATTTTTTACTGTCGCAAATTTTAATTGCGCCAGGGATTGCCTTTTCTATAGTAAATTATTAAAAAAATAATTTTCAACTGTCGCAAATTTTAATTACGCCAGGGATTGCCTTTTCTATAGTAAATTATTCAAAAAATAATTTTTTACTATCGCAAATTCTAATTACACCAGGGATTGCCTTTTCTATAGTAAATTATTCAAAAAATAATTTTCAACTGTCGCAAATTTTAATTACACCAGGGATGGCCTTTTCTATAGTAAATTATTCAAAAAATAATTTTTTACTGTCGCAAGTTTTAATTGCGCCAGGGATTGCCTTTTCTATAGTAAATTATTCAAAAAATAATTTTATACTGTCGCAAATTTTAATTACGCCAGGGATTGCCTTTTCTATAGTAAATTATTCAAAAAATACTTTTTTACTGTCGCAAATTTTAATTACGCCAGGGATTGCCTTTTCTATAGTAAATTATTCAAAAAATAATTTTTTACTGTCGCAAATTTTAATTACGCCAGGGATTGCCTTTTCTATAGTAAATTATTAAAAAAATAATTTTCAACTGTCGCAAATTTTAATTACGCCAGGTATTGCCTTTTCTATAGTAAATTATTCAAAAAATAATTTTTTACTATCGCAAATTCCAATTACACCAGGGATTGCCTTTTCTATAGTAAATTATTCAAAAAATAATTTTCAACTGTCGCAAATTTTAATTACGCCAGGGATGGCCTTTTCTATAGTAAATTATTCAAAAAATAATTTCTTACTGTCGCAAGTTTTAATTGCGCCAGGGATTGCCTTTTCTATAGTAAATTATTCAAAAAATAATTTTATACTGTCGCAAATTTTAATTACGCCAGGGATTGCCTTTTCTATAGTAAATTTAGCAAAAAAATAATTTTTTACTGTCGCAAATTTTATGTGCGCCAGGGATTGCCTTTTCTATAGCAAATTATTCAAAAAATAATTTTCTACTGTCGCAAATTTTAATTATGCCAGGTATTGCCTTTTCTATAGTAAATTATTCAAAAAATTATTTTTTACTGTCGCAAGTTTTAATTACGCCAGGGATTGCCGTTTCTATAGTAAATTATTCAAAAAATAATTTTTTACTGTCGCAAGTTTTAATTACGCCAGGGATTGCCTTTTCTATAGTAAATTATTCAAAAAATAATTTTATACTGTCGCAAATTTTAATTGCGCCAGGGATTGCCTTTTCTATAGTAAATTATTAAAAAAATAATTTTCAACTGTCGCAAATTTTAATTACGCCAGGGATTGCCTTTTCTATAGTAAATTATTCAAAAAATAATTTTTTACTATCGCAAATTCTAATTACACCAGGGATTGCCTTTTCTATAGTAAATTATTCAAAAAATAATTTTCAACTGTCGCAAATTTTAATTACACCAGGGATGGCCTTTTCTATAGTAAATTATTCAAAAAATAATTTTTTACTGTCGCAAGTTTTAATTGCGCCAGGGATTGCCTTTTCTATAGTAAATTATTCAAAAAATAATTTTATACTGTCGCAAATTTTAATTACGCCAGGGATTGCCTTTTCTATAGTAAATTATTCAAAAAATACTTTTTTACTGTCGCAAATTTTAATTACGCCAGGGATTGCCTTTTCTATAGTAAATTATTCAAAAAATAATTTTTTACTGTCGCAAATTTTAATTACGCCAGGGATTGCCTTTTCTATAGTAAATTATTAAAAAAATAATTTTCAACTGTCGCAAATTTTAATTACGCCAGGTATTGCCTTTTCTATAGTAAATTATTCAAAAAATAATTTTTTACTATCGCAAATTCCAATTACACCAGGGATTGCCTTTTCTATAGTAAATTATTCAAAAAATAATTTTCAACTGTCGCAAATTTTAATTACGCCAGGGATGGCCTTTTCTATAGTAAATTATTCAAAAAATAATTTCTTACTGTCGCAAGTTTTAATTGCGCCAGGGATTGCCTTTTCTATAGTAAATTATTCAAAAAATAATTTTATACTGTCGCAAATTTTAATTACGCCAGGGATTGCCTTTTCTATAGTAAATTTTGCAAAAAAATAATTTTTTACTGTCGCAAATTTTATGTGCGCCAGGGATTGCCTTTTCTATAGCAAATTATTCAAAAAATAATTTTCTACTGTCGCAAATTTTAATTATGCCAGGTATTGCCTTTTCTATAGTAAATTATTCAAAAAATTATTTTTTACTGTCGCAAGTTTTAATTACGCCAGGGATTGCCGTTTCTATAGTAAATTATTCAAAAAATAATTTTTTACTGTCGCAAGTTTTAATTACGCCAGGGATTGCCTTTTCTATAGTAAATTATTCAAAAAATAATTTTATACTGTCGCAAATTTTAATTACGCCAGGGATTGCCTTTTCTATAGTAAATTATTCAAAAAATAATTTTATACTGTCGCAAATTTTAATTACGCCAGGGATTGCCTTTTCTATAGTAAATTATTCAAAAAATAATTTTTTACTGTCGCAAATTTTAATTACGCCAGGGATTGCCTTTTCTATAGTAAATTATTCAAAAAATAATTTTTTACTGTCGCAAATTTTAATTGCGCCAGGGATTGCCTATTCTATAGTAAATTATTCAAAAAATAATTTTTTACTGTCGCAAATTTTAATTACGCCAGGGATTGCCTTTTCTATAGTAAATTATTCAAAAAATAATTTTTTACTGTCGCAAATTTTAATTACGCCAGGGATTGCCTTTTCTATAGTAAATTATTAAAAAAATAATTTTCAACTGTCGCAAATTTTAATTACGCCAGGGATTGCCTTTTCTATAGTAAATTATTCAAAAAATAATTTTTTACTATCGCAAATTCTAATTACACCAGGGATTGCCTTTTCTATAGTAAATTATTCAAAAAATAATTTTCAACTGTCGCAAATTTTAATTACGCCAGGGATGGCCTTTTCTATAGTAAATTATTCAAAAAATAATTTTCTACGGTCGCAAATTTTAATTGCGCCAGGGATTGCATTTTCTATAGTAAATTATTCAAAAAATAATTTTATACTGTCCCAAATTTTAACTACGCCAGGGATTGCCTTTTCTATAGTAAATTATTCAAAAAATAATTTTCTACTGTCGCAAATTTTAAGTGCGCCAGGGATTGCCTTTTCTATAGTAAATTATTCAAAAAATAATTTTTTACTCTCGCAAATTTTAATTACGCCAGGGATTGCCTTTTCTATAGTAAATTATTCAAAAAATAATTTTTTACTGTCGCAAATTTTAATTGCGCCAGGAATTGCCTTTTCTATAGTAAATTATTCAAAAAATAATTTTATACTGTCGCAAATTTTAATTACGCCAGGGATTGCCTTTTCTATAGTAAATTATTCAAAAAATAATTTTTTACTGTCGCAAATTTTAATTACGCCAGGGATTGCCTTTTCTATAGTAAATTATTCAAAAAATAATTTTATACTGTCGCAAATTTTAATTACGCCAGGGATTGCCTTTTCTATAGTAAATTATTCAAAAAATAATTTTCTACTGTCGCAAATTTTAAGTGCGCCAGAGATTGCCTTTTCTATAGTAAATTATTCAAAAAATAATTTTCTACTGTCGCAAATTTTAAATATCCCAGGGATTGCCTTTTCTATAGTAAATTATTCAAAAAATAATTTTATACTGTCGCAAATTTTAATTACGCCAGGGATTGCCTTTTCTATAGTAAATTATTCAAAAAATAATTTTTTACTCTCGCAAATTTTAATTACGCCAGGGATTGCCTTTTCTATAGTAAATTATTCAAAAAATAATTTTTTACTGTCGCAAATTTTAATTACGCCAGGGATTGCCTTTTCTATAGTAAATTATTCAAAAAATAATTTTCAACTGTCGCAAATTTTAATTACGCCAGGGATTGCCTTTTCTATAGTAAATTTTGCAAAAAAATAATTTTTTACTGTCGCAAATTTTAATTACGCCAGGGATTGCCTTTTCTATAGTAAATTTCTCACAAATTAATTTCTTACTGTCGCAAGTTTTAATTGCGCCAGGGATTGCCTTTTCTACAGTAAATTTTGCAAAAAATAATTTTTTACTGTCGCAAATTTTAATTGCGCCAGGGATTGCCTTTTCTATAGTAAATTATTCAAAAAATAATTTTATACTGTCGCAAATTTTAATTACGACAGGGATTGCCTTTTCTATAGTAAATTATTCAAAAAATAATTTTTTACTGTCGCAAATTTTAATTACGCCAGGAATTGCCTTTTCTATAGTAAATTATTCAAAAAATAATTTTATACTGTCGCAAATTTTAATTACGCCAGGGATTGCCTTTTCTATAGTAAATTATTCAAAAAATAATTTTCTACTGTCGCAAATTTTAAATATCCCAGGGATTGCCTTTTCTATAGTAAATTATTCAAAAAATAATTTTATACTGTCGCAAATTTTAATTACGCCAGGGATTGCCTTTTCTATAGTAAATTATTCAAAAAATAATTTTTTACTATCGCAAATTCCAATTACACCAGGGATTGCCTTTTCTATAGTAAATTATTCAAAAAATAATTTTATACTGTCGCAAATTTTAATTACGCCAGGGATTGCCTTTTCTATAGTAAATTATTCAAAAAATAATTTTATACTGTCGCAAATTTTAATTACGCCAGGGATTGCCTTTTCTATAGTAAATTATTCAAAAAATAATTTTTTACTGTCGCAAATTTTAATTACGCCAGGGATTGCCTTTTCTATAGTAAATTATTCAAAAAATAATTTTTTACTGTCGCAAATTTTAATTGCGCCAGGGATTGCCTATTCTATAGTAAATTATTCAAAAAATAATTTTTTACTGTCGCAAATTTTAATTACGCCAGGGATTGCCTTTTCTATAGTAAATTATTCAAAAAATAATTTTTTACTGTCGCAAATTTTAATTACGCCAGGGATTGCCTTTTCTATAGTAAATTATTAAAAAAATAATTTTCAACTGTCGCAAATTTTAATTACGCCAGGGATTGCCTTTTCTATAGTAAATTATTCAAAAAATAATATTTTACTGTCGCAAATTTTAATTACACCAGGGATTGCCTTTTCTATAGTAAATTATTCAAAAAATAATTTTCAACTGTCGCAAATTTTAATTACGCCAGGGATGGCCTTTTCTATAGTAAATTATTCAAAAAATAATTTTCTACTGTCGCAAATTTTAATTGCGCCAGGGTTTGCCTTTTCTATAGTAAATTATTCAAAAAATAATTTTATACTGTCGCAAATTTTAACTACGCCAGGGATTGCCTTTTCTATAGTAAATTATTCAAAAAATAATTTTCTACTGTCGCAAATTTTAAGTGCGCCAGGGATTGCCTTTTCTATAGTAAATTATTCAAAAAATAATTTTTTACTCTCGCAAATTTTAATTACGCCAGGGATTGCCTTTTCTATAGTAAATTATTCAAAAAATAATTTTTTACTGTCGCAAATTTTAATTGCGCCAGGTATTGCCTTTTCTATAGTAAATTATTCAAAAAATAATTTTATACTGTCGCAAATTTTAATTACGCCAGGGATTGCCTTTTCTATAGTAAATTATTCAAAAAATAATTTTTTACTGTCGCAAATTTTAATTACGCCAGGGATTGCCTTTTCTATAGTAAATTATTCAAAAAATAATTTTATACTGTCGCAAATTTTAATTACGCCAGGGATTGCCTTTTCTATAGTAAATTATTCAAAAAATAATTTTCTACTGTCGCAAATTTTAAGTGCGCCAGGGATTGCCTTTTCTATAGTAAATTATTCAAAAAATAATTTTATACTGTCGCAAATTTTAATTACGCCAGGGATTGCCTTTTCTATAGTAAATTATTCAAAAAATAATTTTATACTGTCGCAAATTTTAATTACGCCAGGGATTGCCTTTTCTATAGTAAATTATTCAAAAAATAATTTTCTACTGTCGCAAATTTTAATTACGCCAGGGATTGCCTTTTCTATAGTAAATTATTAAAAAAATAATTTTCTACTGTCGCAAATTTTAATTACGCCAGGGATTGCCTTTTCTATAGTAAATTATTCAAAAAATAATTTTATACTGTTGCAAATTTCAATTTCGCCAGGGATTGCCTTTTCTATAGTAAATTATTCAAAAAATAATTTTATACTGTCGCAAATTTTAATTACGCCAGGGATTGCCTTTTCTATAGTAAATTATTCAAAAAATAATTTTCTACTGTCGCAAATTTTAATTACGCCAGGGATTGCCTTTTCTATAGTAAATTATTCAAAAAATAATTTTCTACTGTCGCAAATTTTAAATATCCCAGGGATTGCCTTTTCTATAGTAAATTATTCAAAAAATAATTTTATACTGTCGCATATTTTAATTACGCCAGGGATTGCCTTTTGTATAGTAAATTTTGCAAAAAAATAATTTTTTACTGTCGCAAATTTTAATTACGCCAGGGATTGCCTTTTATATAGTAAATTATTCAAAAAATAATTTTTTACTGTCGCAAATTTTAATTACGCCAGGGATTGCCTTTTCTATAGTAAATTATTCAAAAAATAATTTTCAACTGTCGCAAATTTTAATTACGCCAGGGATTGCCTTTTCTATAGTAAATTTTGCAAAAAAATAATTTTTTACTGTCGCAAATTTTAATTACGCCAAGGATTGCCTTTTCTATAGTAAATTATTCAAAAAATAATTTTCAACTGTCGCAAGTTTTAATTACGCCAGGGATTGCCTTTTCTATAGTAAATTATTCAAAAAATAATTTTATACTGTCGCAAATTTTAAGTGCGCCAGGGATTGCCTTTTCTATAGTAAATTATTCAAAAAATAATTTTTTACTGTCGCAAATTTTAATTACGCCAGGGATTGCCTTTTCTATAGTAAATTATCCAAAAAATAATTTTTTACTGTCGCAAATTTTAAATATCCCAGGGATTGCCTTTTCTATAGTAAATTTCTCACAAATTAATTTCTTAATATCGCAAGTGTTAATTACGCCAGGGATTGCCTTTTCTATAGTAAATTATTCAAAAAATAATTTTTTACTGTCGCAAATTTTAATTACGCCAGGGATTGCCTTTTCTATAGTAAATTATTCAAAAAATAATTTTCAACTGTCGCAAATTTTAATTACGCCAGGGATTGCCTTTTCTATAGTAAATTATTCAAAAAATAATTTTATACTGTCGCAAATTTTAATTACGCCAGGGATTGCCTTTTCTATAGTAAATTATTCAAAAAATAATTTTATACTGTCGCAAATTTTAATTACGCCAGGGTTTGCCTTTTCTATAGTAAATTATTCAAAAAATAATTTTTTACTGTCGCAAATTTCAAATCCGCCAGGGATTGCCTTTTCTATAGTAAATTATTCAAAAAATAATTTTCTACTGTCGCAAATTTTAAGTGCGCCAGGGATTGCCTTTTCTATAGTAATTTATTCAAAAAATAATTTTTTACTGTCGCAAATTTTAATTACGCCAGGGATTGCCTTTTCTATAGTAAATAATTCAAAAAATAATTTTCTACTGACGCAAATTTTAATTACGCCAGGGATTGCCTTTTCTATAGTAAATTATTCAAAAATAATTTTCTACTGTCGCAAATTTTAAATATCCCAGGGATTGCCTTTTCTATAGTAAATTATTCAAAAAATAATTTTATACTGTCGCAAATTTTAATTACGCCAGGGATTGCCTTTTCTATAGTAAATTATTCAAAAATAATTTTTTACTGTCGCAAATTTTAATTACGCCAGGGATTGCCTTTTCTATAGTAAATTATTCAAAAAATAATTTTATACTGTCGCAAATTTTAATTACGCCAGGGATTGCCTTTTCTATAGTAAATTATTCAAAAAATAATTTTCTACTGTCGCAAATTTTAAATATCCCAGGGATTGCCTTTTCTATAGTAAATTATTCAAAAAATAATTTTCTACTGTCGAAAATTTTAAATATCCCAGGGATTGCCTTTTCTATAGTAAACTATTCAAAAAATAATTTTATACTGTCGCAAATTTTAAGTGCGCCAGGGATTGTCTTTTCTATAGTAAATTATTCAAAAAATAATTTTATACTGTCGCAAATTTTAATTACGCCAGGGATTGCCTTTTCTATAGTAAATTATTCAAAAAATAATTTTCAACTGTCGCAAATTTTAATTACGCCAGGGATTGCCTTTTCTATAGTAAATTTTGCAAAAAAATAATTTTTTACTGTCGCAAATTTTAAATATCCCAGGGATTGCCTTTTCTATAGTAAATTATTCAAAAAATAATTTTTTACTGTCGCAAATTTTAAATATCCCAGGGATTGCCTTTTCTATAGTAAATTATTCAAAAAATAATTTTTTACTGTCGCAAATTTTAATTACGCCAGGGATTGCCTTTTCTATAGTAAATTATTCAAAAAATAATTTTATACTCTCGAAAATTTTAAGTGCGCCAGGGATTGCCTTTTCTATTGTAAATTATTCAAAAAATAATTTTCTACTATCGCAAATTTTAAATATCCCAGGGATTGCCTTTTCTATAGTAAATTTCTCACAAATTAATTTTTTACTATCGCAAGTTTTAATTGCGCCAGGGATTGCCTTTTCTATAGTAAATTATTCAAAAAATAATTTTCAACTGTCGCAAATTTTAATTACGCCAGGGATTGCCTTTTCTATAGTAAATTATTCAAAAAATAGTTTTATATTGTCGCAAATTTTAATTACGCCAGGGATTGCCTTTTCTATAGTAAATTATTCAAAAAATAATTTTCTACTGTCGCAAATTTTAAGTGCGCCAGGGATTGCCTTTTCTATAGTAAATTATTCAAAAAATAATTTTTTACTGTCGCAAATTTTAATTACGCCAGGGATTGCCTTTTCTATAGTAAATTATTCAAAAAATAATTTTTTACTATCGCAAGTTTTAATTACGCCAGGGATTGCCTTTTCTGTAGTAAATTATTCAAAAAATAATTTTATACTGTCGCAAATTTTAATTACGCCAGGGATTGCCTTTTCTATAGTAAATTATTCAAAAAATAATTTTTTACTGTCGCAAATTTTAATTACGCCAGGGATTGCCTTTTCTATAGTAAATTATTCAAAAAATAATTTTTTACTGTCGCAAATTTTAAATATCAAAGGGATTGCCTTTTCTATAGTAAATTATTCAAAAAATAATTTTCTACTGTCGCAAGTTTTAATTACGCCAGGGATTGCCTTTTCTATAGTAAATTATTCAAAAAATAATTTTTTACTGTCGCAAATTTTAATTACGCCAGGGAATGCCTTTTCTATAGTAAATTATTCAAAAAATAATTTTTTACTGTCGCAAATTTTAATTACGCCAGGGATTGCCTTTTCTATAGTAAATTATTCAAAAAATAATTTTCAACTGTCGCAAATTTTAATTACGCCAGGGATTGCCTTTTCTATAGTAAATTTTGCAAAAAAATAATTTTTTACTGTCGCAAATTTTAATTACGCCAGGGATTGCCTTTTCTATAGTAAATTTCTCACAAATTAATTTCTTACTGTCGCAAGTTTTAATTGCGCCAGGGATTGCCTTTTCTACAGTAAATTTTGCAAAAAATAATTTTTTACTGTCGCAAATTTTAATTACGCCAGGGATTGCCTTTTCTATAGTAAATTATTCAAAAAATAATTTTTTACTGTCGCAAATTTTAATTACGCCAGGTATTGCCTTTTCTATAGTACATTATTCAAAAAATAATTTTCAACTGTCGCAAATTTTAATTACGCCAGGGATTGCCTTTTCTATAGTAAATTAATCAAAAAATAATTTTCTACTGTCGCAAATTTTAAATATCCCAGGGATTGCCTTTTCTATAGTAAATTATTCAAAAAATAATTTTATACTGTCGCAAATTTTAATTACGCCAGGGATTGCCTTTTCTATAGTAAATTTTGCAAAAAAATAATTTTTTACTGTCGCAAATTTTATGTGCGCCAGGGATTGCCTTTTCTATAGTAAATTATTCTAAAAATAATTTTCTACTGTCGCAAATTTTAATTACGCCAGGGATTGCCTTTTCTATAGTAAATTATTCAAAAAATAATTTTCAACTGTCGCAAATTTTAATTACGCCAGGGATTGCCTTTTCTATAGTAAATTATTCAAAAAATAATTTTATACTGTCGCAAATTTTAATTACGCCAGGGATTGCCTTTTCTATAGTAAATTATTCAAAAAATAATTTTTTACTGTCGCAAATTTTAATTACGCCAGGGATTGCCTTTTCTATAGTAAATTATTCAAAAAATAATTTTCAACTGTCGCAAATTTTAATTACGCCAGGGATTGCCTTTTCTATAGTAAATTATTCAAAAAATAATTTTCTACTGTCGCAAATTTTAAATATCCCAGGGTTTGCCTTTTCTATAGTAAATTATTCAAAAAATAATTTTATACTGTCGCAAATTTTAATTACGCCAGGGATTGCCTTTTCTATAGTAAATTTTGCAAAAAAATAATTTTTTACTGTCGCAAATTTTATGTGCGCCAGGGATTGCCTTTTCTATAGTAAATTATTCAAAAAATAATTTTCTACTGTCGCAAATTTTAATTACCCCAGGGATTGCCTTTTCTATAGTAAATTATTCAAAAAATAATTTTTTACTATCGCAAGTTTTAATTGCGCCAGGGATTGCCTTTTCTATAGTAAATTATTCAAAAAATAATTTTTTACTGTCGCAAGTTTTAATTACGCCAGGGATTGCCTTTTCTATAGTAAATTATTCAAAAAATAATTCTATACTGTCGCAAATTTTAATTACGCCAGGGATTGCCTTTTCTATAGTAAATTATTCAAAAAATAATTTTATACTGTCGCAAATTTTAATTACGCCAGGGATTGCCTTTTCTATAGTAAATTATTCAAAAAATAATTTTTTACTGTCGCAAATTTTAATTACGCCAGGGATTGCCTTTTCTATAGTAAATTATTCAAAAAATAATTTTTTACTGTCGCAAATTTTAATTACGCCAGGGATTGCCTTTTCTATAGTAAATTATTCAAAAAATAATTTTTTACTGTCGCAAATTTTAATTACGCCAGGGATTGCCTTTTCTATAGTAAATTATTCAAAAAATAATTTTATACTGTCGCAAATTTTAATTACGCCAGGGATTGCCTTTTCTATAGTAAATTATTCAAAAAATAATTTTTTACTGTCGCAAATTTTAATTACGCCAGGGATTGCCTTTTCTATAGTAAATTATTCAAAAAATAATTTTCAACTGTCGCAAATTTTAATTACGCCAGGGATTGCCTTTTCTATAGTAAATTATTAAAAAAATAATTTTCTACTGTCGCAAATTTTAAATATCCCAGGGATTGCCTTTCCTATAGTAAATTATTCAAAAAATAATTTTATACTGTCACAAATTTTAATTACGCCAGGGATTGCCTTTTCTATAGTAAATTTTGCAAAAAAATAATATTTTACTGTCGGAAATTTTAATTACGCCAGGGAATGCCTTTCCTATAGTAAATTATTCAAAAAATAATTTTCTACTGTCGCAAATTTTAATTACGCCAGGGATTGCCTTTTCTATAGTAAATTATTCAAAAAATAATTTTCTACTGTCGCAAATTTTAAATATCCCATGGATTGCCTTTTCTATAGTAAATTATTCAAAAAATAATTTTATACTGTCGCAAATTTTAATTACGCCAGGGATTGCCTTTTCTATAGTAAATAATTCAAAAAATAATTTTATACTCTCGCAAATTTTAATTACGCCAGGGATTGCCTTTTCTATAGTAAAATATTCAAAAAATAATTTTCTACTGTCGCAAATTTTAATTACGCCAGGGATTGCCTTTTCTATAGTAAATTATTCAAAAAATAATTTTCTACTGTCGCAAATTTTAATTACGCCAGGGATTGCCTTTTCTATAGTAAATTATTCAAAAAATAATTTTATACTGTTGCAAAATTCAATTTCGCCAGGGATTGCCCTTTCTATAGTAAATTATTCAAAAAATAATTTTATACTGTCGCAAATTTTAATTACGCCAGGGATTGCCTTTTCTATAGTAAATTATTCAAAAAATAATTTTCTACTGTAGCAAATTTTAATTACGCCAGGGATTGCCTTTTCTATAGTAAATTATTCAAAAAATAATTTTCTACTGTCGCAAATTTTAAATATCCCAGGGATTGCCTTTTCTATAGTAAATTATTCAAAAAATAATTTTATACTGTCGCATATTTTAATTACGCCAGGGATTGCCTTTTCTATTGTAAATTATTCAAAAAATAATTTTATACTGTCGCAAATTTTAATTACGCCAGTGATTGCCTTTTCTATAGTAAATTATTCAAAAAATAATTTTATACTGTCGCAAATTTTAATTACGCCAGGGATTGCCTTTTCTATAGTAAATTTTGCAAAAAAATAATTTTATACTGTCGCAAATTTTAAGTGCGCCAGGGATTGCCTTTTCTATAGTAAATTATTCAAAAAATAATTTTTTACTGTCGCAAATTTTAATTACGCCAGGGATTGCCTTTTCTATAGTAAATTATCCAAAAAATAATTTTTTACTGTCGCAAATTTTAAATATCCCAGGGATTGCCTTTTCTATAGTAAATTTCTCACAAATTAATTTCTTACTATCGCAAGTTTTAATTACGCCAGGGATTGCCTTTTCTATAGTAAATTATTCAAAAAATAATTTTTTACTGTCGCAAATTTTAATTACGCCAGGGATTGCCTTTTCTATAGTAAATTATTCAAAAAATAATTTTCAACTGTCGCAAATTTTAATTACGCCAGGGATTGCCTTTTCTATAGTAAATTATTCAAAAAATAATTTTATACTGTCGCAAATTTTAATTACGCCAGGGATTGCCTTTTCTATAGTAAATTATTCAAAAAATAATTTTATACTGTCGCAAATTTTAATTACGCCAGGGTTTGCCTTTTCTATAGTAAATTATTCAAAAAATAATTTTTTACTGTCGCAAATTTCAAATCCGCCAGGTATTGCCTTTTCTATAGTAAATTATTCAAAAAATAATTTTCTACTGTCGCAAATTTTAAGTGCGCCAGGGATTGCCTTTTCTATAGTAAATTATTCAAAAAATAATTTTTTACTGTCGCAAATTTTAATTACGCCAGGGATTGCCTTTTCTATAGTAAATTATTCAAAAAATAATTTTCTACTGACGCAAATTTTAATTACGCCAGGGATTGCCTTTTCTATAGTAAATTATTCAAAAAATAATTTTCTACTGTCGCAAATTTTAAATATCCCAGGGATTGCCTTTTCTATAGTAAATTATTCAAAAAATAATTTTATACTGTCGCAAATTTTAATTACGCCAGGGATTGCCTTTTCTATAGTAAATTATTCAAAAAATAATTTTTTACTGTCGCAAATTTTAATTACGCCAGGGATTGCCTTTTCTATAGTAAATTATTCAAAAAATAATTTTATACTGTCGCAAATTTTAATTACGCCAGGGATTGCCTTTTCTATAGTAAATTATTCAAAAAATAATTTTCTACTGTCGCAAATTTTAAATATCCCAGGGATTGCCTTTTCTATAGTAAATTATTCAAAAAATAATTTTATACTGTCGCAAATTTTAAGTGCGCCAGGGATTGCCTTTTCTATAGTAAATTATTCAAAAAATAATTTTATACTGTCGCAAATTTTAATTACGCCAGGGATTGCCTTTTCTATAGTAAATTATTCAAAAAATAATTTTCAACTGTCGCAAATTTTAATTACGCCAGAGATTGCCTTTTCTATAGTAAATTGTGCAAAAAAATAATTTTTTACTGTCGCAAATTTTAAATATCCCAGGGATTGCCTTTTCTATAGTAAATTATTCAAAAAATAATTTTTTACTGTCGCAAATTTTAAATATCCCAGGGATTGCCTTTTCTATAGTAATTTATTCAAAAAATAATTTTCTACTGTCGCAAATTTTAATTACGCCAGGGATTGCCTTTTCTATAGTAAATTATTCAAAAATAATTTTCAACTGTCGCAAATTTTAATTACGCCAGGAATTGCCTTTTCTATAGTAAATTATTCAAAAAATAATTTTTTACTGTCGCAAATTTTAAATATCCCAGGGATTGCCTTTTCTATAGTAAATTATTCAAAAAATAATTTTATACTGTCGAAAATTTTAAGTGCGCCAGGGATTGCCTTTTCTATAGTAAATTTCTCACAAATTAATTTTTTACTATCGCAAGTTTTAATTGCGCCAGGGATTGCCTTTTCTATAGTAAATTATTCAAAAAATAATTTTTTACTATCGCAAATTTTAATTACGCCAGGGATTGCCTTTTCTATAGTAAATTATTCAAAAAATAATTTTATACTGTCGAAAATTTTAAGTGCGCCAAGGATTGCCTTTTCTATAGTAAATTATTCAAAAAATAATTTTCTACTGTCGCAAATTTTAAATATCCCAGGGATTGCCTTTTCTATAGTAAATTTCTCACAAATTACTTTTTTACTATCGCAAGTTTTAATTGCGCCAGGGATTGCCTTTTCTATAGTAAATTATTCAAAAAATAATTTTATACTGTCGCAAATTTTAATTACGCCAAGAATTGCCTTTTCTATAGTAAATTATTCAAAAAATAATTTTATATTGTCGCAAATTTTAATTACGCCAGGGATTGCCTTTTCTATAGTAAATTATTCAAAAAATAATTTTCTACTGTCGCAAATTTTAAGTGCGCCAGGGATTGCCTTTTCTATAGTAAATTATTCAAAAAATAATTTTGTACTGTCGCAAATTTTAATTACGCCAGGGATTGCCTTTTCTATAGTAAATTATTCAAAAAATAATTTTTTACTATCGCAAGTTTTAGTTACGCCAGGGATTGCCTTTTCTGTAGTAAATTATTCAAAAAATAATTTTATACTGTCGCAAATTTTAATTACGCCAGGGATTGCCTTTTCTATAGTAAATTATTCAAAAAATAATTTTCTACTGTCGCAAATTTTAATTACGCCAGGGATTGCCTTTTCTATAGTAAATTATTCAAAAAATAATTTTCTATTGTCGAAAATTTTAAATATCCCAGGGATTGCCTTTTCTATAGTAAATTATTCAAAAAATAATTTTATACTGTCGCAAATTTTAATTACGCCAGGGATTGCCTTTTCTATAGTAAATTATTCAAAAAATAATTTTCTACTGTCGCAAATTTTAATTACGCCAGAGATTGCCTTTTCTATAGTAAATTATTCAAAAAATAATTTTCTACTGTCGCAAATTTTAATTACGCCAGGGATTGCCTTTTCTATAGTAAATTTTTAAAAAAATTATTTTTTACTGTCGCAAATTTTAATTGCGCCAGGGATTGCCTTTTCTATAGTAAATTATTCAAAAAATAATTTTCTACTACCGCAAATTTTAATTACGCCAGGGATTGCCTTTTCTATAGTAAATTATTCAAAAAATAGTTTTTTATTGTCGCAAGTTTTAATTACGCCAGGGATTGCCTTTTCTATAGTAAATTATTCAAAAAATAATTTTATACTGTCGAAAATTTTAAGTGCGCCAGGGATTGCCTTTTCTATAGTAAATTATTCAAAAAATAATTTTCTACTGTCGCAAATTTTAAATATCCCAGGGATTGCCTTTTCTATAGTAAATTTCTCACAAATTAATTTTTTACTATCGCAAGTTTTAATTGCGCCAGGGATTGCCTTTTCTATAGTAAATTATTCAAAAAATAATTTTATATTGTCGCAAATTTTAATTACGCCAAGGATTGCCTTTTCTATAGTAAATTATTCAAAAAATAATTTTATATTGTCGCAAATTTTAATTACGCCAGCGATTGCCTTTTCTATAGTAAATTATTCAAAAAATAATTTTCTACTGTCGCAAATTTTAAGTGCGCCAGGGATTGCCTTTTCTATAGTAAATTATTCAAAAAATAATTTTTTACTGTCGCAAATTTTAATTACGCCAGGGATTGCCTTTTCTATAGTAAATTATTCAAAAAATAATTTTTTACTATCGCAAGTTTTAATTACGCCAGGGATTGCCTTTTCTGTAGTAAATTATTCAAAAAATAATTTTATACTGTCGCAAATTTTAATTACGCCAGGGATTGCCTTTTCTATAGTAAATTATTCAAAAAATAATTTTCTACTGTCGCAAATTTTAATTACGCCAGGGATTGCCTTTTCTATAGTAAATTATTCAAAAAATAATTTTCTACTATCGAAAATTTTAAATATCCCAGGGATTGCCTTTTCTATAGTAAATTATTCAAAAAATAATTTTATACTGTCGCAAATTTTAATTACGCCAGGGATTGCCTTTTCTATAGTAAATTATTCAAAAAATAATTTTCTACTGTCGCAAATTTTAATTACGCCAGGGATTGCCTTTTCTATAGTAAATTATTCAAAAAATAATTTTCTACTGTCGCAAATTTTAATTACGCCAGGGATTGCCTTTTCTATAGTAAATTATTCAAAAAATAATTTTTTACTGTCGCAAATTTTAATTGCGCCAGGGATTGCCTTTTCTATAGTAAATTATTCAAAAAATAATTTTCTACTACCGCAAATTTTAATTACGCCAGGGATTGCCTTTTCTATAGTAAATTATTCAAAAAATAATTTTTTATTGTCGCAAGTTTTAATTACGCCAGGGATTGCCTTTTCTATAGTAAATTATTCAAAAAATAATTTTCTACTGTCGCAAATTTTAATTGCGCCAGGGATTGCCTTTTCTATAGTAAATTATTCAAAAAATAATTTTATACTGTCGCAAATTTTAACTACGCCAGGGATTGCCTTTTCTATAGTAAATTATTCAAAAAATAATTTTCTACTGTCGCAAATTTTAAGTGCGCCAGGGATTGCCTTTTCTATAGTAAATTATTCAAAAAATAATTTTTTACTCTCGCAAATTTTAATTACGCCAGGGATTGCCTTTTCTATAGTAAATTATTCAAAAAATAATTTTTTACTTTCGCAAATTTTAATTGCGCCAGGGATTGCCTTTTCTATAGTAAATTATTCAAAAAATAATTTTATACTGTCGCAAATTTTAATTACGCCAGGGATTGCCTTTTCTATAGTAAATTATTCAAAAAATAATTTTTTACTGTCGCAAATTTTAATTACGCCAGGGATTGCCTTTTCTATAGTAAATTATTCAAAAAATAATTTTATACTGTCGCAAATTTTAATTACGCCAGGGATTGCCTTTTCTATAGTAAATATTCCAAAAAATAATTTTCTACTGTCGCAAATTTTAAGTGCGCCAGGGATTGCCTTTTCTATAGTAAATTATTCAAAAAATAATTTTCTACTGTCGCAAATTTTAAATATCCCAGGGATTGCCTTTTCTATAGTAAATTATTCAAAAAATAATTTTCTACTGTCGCAAATTTAAATTACGCCAGGGATTGCCTTTTCTATAGTAAATTATTCAAAAAATAATTTTATACTGTTACAAATTTCAATTTCGCCAGGGATTGCCTTTTCTATAGTAAATTATTCAAAAAATAATTTTATACTGTCGCAAATTTTAATTACGCCAGGGATTGCCTTTTCTATAGTATATTATTCAAAAAATAATTTTCTACTGTCGCAAATTTTAATTACGCCAGGGATTGCCTTTTCTATAGTAAATTATTCAAAAAATAAATTTTCTACTGTCGCAAATTTTAAATATCCCAGGGATTGCCTTTTCTATAGTAAATTATTCAAAAAATAATTTTATACTGTCGCATATTTTAATTACGCCAGGGATTGCCTTTTCTATAGTAAATTATTCAAAAAATAATTTTATACTGTCGCAAATTTTAATTACGCCAGGGATTGCCTTTTCTATAGTAAATTATTCAAAAAATAATTTTATACTGTCGCAAATTTTAATTACGCCAGGGATTGCCTTTTCTATAGTAAATTTTGCAAAAAAATAATTTTTTACTGTCGCAAATTTTAATTACGCCAGGGATTGCCTTTTCTATAGTAAATTATTCAAAAAATAATTTTTTACTGTCGCAAATTTTAATTACGCCAGGGATTGCGTTTTCTATAGTAAATTATTCAAAAAATAATTTTCAACTGTCGCAAATTTTAATTACGCCAGGGATTGCCTTTTCTATAGTAAATTTTGCAAAAAAATAATTTTTTACTGTCGCAAATTTCAATTACGCCAGGGATTGCCTTTTCTATAGAAAATTATTCAAAAAATAATTTTCAACAGTCGCAAGTTTTAATTACGCCAGGGATTGCCTTTTCTATAGTAAATTATTCAAAAAATAATTTTATACTGTCGCAAATTTTAAGTGCGCCAGGGATTGCCTTTTCTATAGTAAATTATTCAAAAAATAATTTTTTACTGTCGCAAATTTTAATTACGCCAGGGATTGCCTTTTCTATAGTAAATTATCCAAAAAATAATTTTTTACTGTCGCAAATTTTAAATATCCCAGGGATTGCCTTTTCTATAGTAAATTTCTCACAAATTAATTTCTTACTATCGCAAGTTTTAATTACGCCAGGGATTGCCTTTTCTATAGTAAATTATTCAAAAAATAATTTTTTACTGTCGCAAATTTTAATTACGCCAGGGATTGCCTTTTCTATAGTAAATTATTCAAAAAATAATTTTCAACTGTCGCAAATTTTAATTACGCCAGGGATTGCCTTTTCTATAGTAAATTATTCAAAAAATAATTTTCTACTGTCGCAAATTTTAAATATCCCATGGATTGCCTTTTCTATAGTAAATTATTCAAAAAATAATTTTATACTGTCGCAAATTTTAATTACGCCAGGGATTGCCTTTTCTATAGTAAATAATTCAAAAAATAATTTTATACTCTCGCAAATTTTAATTACGCCAGGGATTGCCTTTTCTATAGTAAATTATTCAAAAAATAATTTTCTACTGTCGCAAATTTTAATTACGCCAGGGATTGCCTTTTCTATAGTAAATTATTCAAAAAATAATTTTCTACTGTCGCAAATTTTAATTACGCCAGGGATTGCCTTTTCTATAGTAAATTATTCAAAAAATAATTTTATACTGTTGCAAAATTCAATTTCGCCAGGGATTGCCCTTTCTATAGTAAATTATTCAAAAAATAATTTTATACTGTCGCAAATTTTAATTACGCCAGGGATTGCCTTTTCTATAGTAAATTATTCAAAAAATAATTTTCTACTGTAGCAAATTTTAATTACGCCAGGGATTGCCTTTTCTATAGTAAATTATTCAAAAAATAATTTTCTACTGTCGCAAATTTTAAATATCCCAGGGATTGCCTTTTCTATAGTAAATTATTCAAAAAATAATTTTATACTGTCGCATATTTTAATTACGCCAGGGATTGCCTTTTCTATTGTAAATTATTCAAAAAATAATTTTATACTGTCGCAAATTTTAATTACGCCAGGGATTGCCTTTTCTATAGTAAATTATTCAAAAAATAATTTTATACTGTCGCAAATTTTAATTACGCCAGGGATTGCCTTTTCTATAGTAAATTTTGCAAAAAAATAATTTTATACTGTCGCAAATTTTAAGTGCGCCAGGGATTGCCTTTTCTATAGTAAATTATTCAAAAAATAATTTTTTACTGTCGCAAATTTTAATTACGCCAGGGATTGCCTTTTCTATAGTAAATTATCCAAAAAATAATTTTTTACTGTCGCAAATTTTAAATATCCCAGGGATTGCCTTTTCTATAGTAAATTTCTCACAAATTAATTTCTTACTATCGCAAGTTTTAATTACGCCAGGGATTGCCTTTTCTATAGTAAATTATTCAAAAAATAATTTTTTACTGTCGCAAATTTTAATTACGCCAGGGATTGCCTTTTCTATAGTAAATTATTCAAAAAATAATTTTCAACTGTCGCAAATTTTAATTACGCCAGGGATTGCCTTTTCTATAGTAAATTATTCAAAAAATAATTTTATACTGTCGCAAATTTTAATTACGCCAGGGATTGCCTTTTCTATAGTAAATTATTCAAAAAATAATTTTATACTGTCGCAAATTTTAATTACGCCAGGGTTTGCCTTTTCTATAGTAAATTATTCAAAAAATAATTTTTTACTGTCGCAAATTTCAAATCCGCCAGGTATTGCCTTTTCTATAGTAAATTATTCAAAAAATAATTTTCTACTGTCGCAAATTTTAAGTGCGCCAGGGATTGCCTTTTCTATAGTAAATTATTCAAAAAATAATTTTTTACTGTCGCAAATTTTAATTACGCCAGGGATTGCCTTTTCTATAGTAAATTATTCAAAAAATAATTTTCTACTGACGCAAATTTTAATTACGCCAGGGATTGCCTTTTCTATAGTAAATTATTCAAAAAATAATTTTCTACTGTCGCAAATTTTAAATATCCCAGGGATTGCCTTTTCTATAGTAAATTATTCAAAAAATAATTTTATACTGTCGCAAATTTTAATTACGCCAGGGATTGCCTTTTCTATAGTAAATTATTCAAAAAATAATTTTTTACTGTCGCAAATTTTAATTACGCCAGGGATTGCCTTTTCTATAGTAAATTATTCAAAAAATAATTTTATACTGTCGCAAATTTTAATTACGCCAGGGATTGCCTTTTCTATAGTAAATTATTCAAAAAATAATTTTCTACTGTCGCAAATTTTAAATATCCCAGGGATTGCCTTTTCTATAGTAAATTATTCAAAAAATAATTTTATACTGTCGCAAATTTTAAGTGCGCCAGGGATTGCCTTTTCTATAGTAAATTATTCAAAAAATAATTTTATACTGTCGCAAATTTTAATTACGCCAGGGATTGCCTTTTCTATAGTAAATTATTCAAAAAATAATTTTCAACTGTCGCAAATTTTAATTACGCCAGAGATTGCCTTTTCTATAGTAAATTGTGCAAAAAAATAATTTTTTACTGTCGCAAATTTTAAATATCCCAGGGATTGCCTTTTCTATAGTAAATTATTCAAAAAATAATTTTTTACTGTCGCAAATTTTAAATATCCCAGGGATTGCCTTTTCTATAGTAATTTATTCAAAAAATAATTTTCTACTGTCGCAAATTTTAATTACGCCAGGGATTGCCTTTTCTATAGTAAATTATTCAAAAATAATTTTCAACTGTCGCAAATTTTAATTACGCCAGGAATTGCCTTTTCTATAGTAAATTATTCAAAAAATAATTTTTTACTGTCGCAAATTTTAAATATCCCAGGGATTGCCTTTTCTATAGTAAATTATTCAAAAAATAATTTTATACTGTCGAAAATTTTAAGTGCGCCAGGGATTGCCTTTTCTATAGTAAATTTCTCACAAATTAATTTTTTACTATCGCAAGTTTTAATTGCGCCAGGGATTGCCTTTTCTATAGTAAATTATTCAAAAAATAATTTTTTACTATCGCAAATTTTAATTACGCCAGGGATTGCCTTTTCTATAGTAAATTATTCAAAAAATAATTTTATACTGTCGAAAATTTTAAGTGCGCCAAGGATTGCCTTTTCTATAGTAAATTATTCAAAAAATAATTTTCTACTGTCGCAAATTTTAAATATCCCAGGGATTGCCTTTTCTATAGTAAATTTCTCACAAATTACTTTTTTACTATCGCAAGTTTTAATTGCGCCAGGGATTGCCTTTTCTATAGTAAATTATTCAAAAAATAATTTTATACTGTCGCAAATTTTAATTACGCCAAGAATTGCCTTTTCTATAGTAAATTATTCAAAAAATAATTTTATATTGTCGCAAATTTTAATTACGCCAGGGATTGCCTTTTCTATAGTAAATTATTCAAAAAATAATTTTCTACTGTCGCAAATTTTAAGTGCGCCAGGGATTGCCTTTTCTATAGTAAATTATTCAAAAAATAATTTTGTACTGTCGCAAATTTTAATTACGCCAGGGATTGCCTTTTCTATAGTAAATTATTCAAAAAATAATTTTTTACTATCGCAAGTTTTAGTTACGCCAGGGATTGCCTTTTCTGTAGTAAATTATTCAAAAAATAATTTTATACTGTCGCAAATTTTAATTACGCCAGGGATTGCCTTTTCTATAGTAAATTATTCAAAAAATAATTTTCTACTGTCGCAAATTTTAATTACGCCAGGGATTGCCTTTTCTATAGTAAATTATTCAAAAAATAATTTTCTATTGTCGAAAATTTTAAATATCCCAGGGATTGCCTTTTCTATAGTAAATTATTCAAAAAATAATTTTATACTGTCGCAAATTTTAATTACGCCAGGGATTGCCTTTTCTATAGTAAATTATTCAAAAAATAATTTTCTACTGTCGCAAATTTTAATTACGCCAGAGATTGCCTTTTCTATAGTAAATTATTCAAAAAATAATTTTCTACTGTCGCAAATTTTAATTACGCCAGGGATTGCCTTTTCTATAGTAAATTTTTAAAAAAATTATTTTTTACTGTCGCAAATTTTAATTGCGCCAGGGATTGCCTTTTCTATAGTAAATTATTCAAAAAATAATTTTCTACTACCGCAAATTTTAATTACGCCAGGGATTGCCTTTTCTATAGTAAATTATTCAAAAAATAATTTTTTATTGTCGCAAGTTTTAATTACGCCAGGGATTGCCTTTTCTATAGTAAATTATTCAAAAAATAATTTTATACTGTCGAAAATTTTAAGTGCGCCAGGGATTGCCTTTTCTATAGTAAATTATTCAAAAAATAATTTTCTACTGTCGCAAATTTTAAATATCCCAGGGATTGCCTTTTCTATAGTAAATTTCTCACAAATTAATTTTTTACTATCGCAAGTTTTAATTGCGCCAGGGATTGCCTTTTCTATAGTAAATTATTCAAAAAATAATTTTATATTGTCGCAAATTTTAATTACGCCAAGGATTGCCTTTTCTATAGTAAATTATTCAAAAAATAATTTTATATTGTCGCAAATTTTAATTACGCCAGCGATTGCCTTTTCTATAGTAAATTATTCAAAAAATAATTTTCTACTGTCGCAAATTTTAAGTGCGCCAGGGATTGCCTTTTCTATAGTAAATTATTCAAAAAATAATTTTTTACTGTCGCAAATTTTAATTACGCCAGGGATTGCCTTTTCTATAGTAAATTATTCAAAAAATAATTTTTTACTATCGCAAGTTTTAATTACGCCAGGGATTGCCTTTTCTGTAGTAAATTATTCAAAAAATAATTTTATACTGTCGCAAATTTTAATTACGCCAGGGATTGCCTTTTCTATAGTAAATTATTCAAAAAATAATTTTCTACTGTCGCAAATTTTAATTACGCCAGGGATTGCCTTTTCTATAGTAAATTATTCAAAAAATAATTTTCTACTATCGAAAATTTTAAATATCCCAGGGATTGCCTTTTCTATAGTAAATTATTCAAAAAATAATTTTATACTGTCGCAAATTTTAATTACGCCAGGGATTGCCTTTTCTATAGTAAATTATTCAAAAAATAATTTTCTACTGTCGCAAATTTTAATTACGCCAGGGATTGCCTTTTCTATAGTAAATTATTCAAAAAATAATTTTCTACTGTCGCAAATTTTAATTACGCCAGGGATTGCCTTTTCTATAGTAAATTATTCAAAAAATAATTTTTTACTGTCGCAAATTTTAATTGCGCCAGGGATTGCCTTTTCTATAGTAAATTATTCAAAAAATAATTTTCTACTACCGCAAATTTTAATTACGCCAGGGATTGCCTTTTCTATAGTAAATTATTCAAAAAATAATTTTTTATTGTCGCAAGTTTTAATTACGCCAGGGATTGCCTTTTCTATAGTAAATTATTCAAAAAATAATTTTCTACTGTCGCAAATTTTAATTGCGCCAGGGATTGCCTTTTCTATAGTAAATTATTCAAAAAATAATTTTATACTGTCGCAAATTTTAACTACGCCAGGGATTGCCTTTTCTATAGTAAATTATTCAAAAAATAATTTTCTACTGTCGCAAATTTTAAGTGCGCCAGGGATTGCCTTTTCTATAGTAAATTATTCAAAAAATAATTTTTTACTCTCGCAAATTTTAATTACGCCAGGGATTGCCTTTTCTATAGTAAATTATTCAAAAAATAATTTTTTACTTTCGCAAATTTTAATTGCGCCAGGGATTGCCTTTTCTATAGTAAATTATTCAAAAAATAATTTTATACTGTCGCAAATTTTAATTACGCCAGGGATTGCCTTTTCTATAGTAAATTATTCAAAAAATAATTTTTTACTGTCGCAAATTTTAATTACGCCAGGGATTGCCTTTTCTATAGTAAATTATTCAAAAAATAATTTTATACTGTCGCAAATTTTAATTACGCCAGGGATTGCCTTTTCTATAGTAAATATTCCAAAAAATAATTTTCTACTGTCGCAAATTTTAAGTGCGCCAGGGATTGCCTTTTCTATAGTAAATTATTCAAAAAATAATTTTCTACTGTCGCAAATTTTAAATATCCCAGGGATTGCCTTTTCTATAGTAAATTATTCAAAAAATAATTTTATACTGTCGGAAATTTTAATCACGCCAGGGATTGCCTTTTCTGTAGTAAATTATTCAAAAAATAATTTTTTATTGTCGCAAGTTTTAATTACGCCAGGGATTGCCTTTTCTATAGTAAATTATTCAAAAAATAATTTTCTACTGTCGCAAATTTAAATTACGCCAGGGATTGCCTTTTCTATAGTAAATTATTCAAAAAATAATTTTATACTGTTACAAATTTCAATTTCGCCAGGGATTGCCTTTTCTATAGTAAATTATTCAAAAAATAATTTTATACTGTCGCAAATTTTAATTACGCCAGGGATTGCCTTTTCTATAGTATATTATTCAAAAAATAATTTTCTACTGTCGCAAATTTTAATTACGCCAGGGATTGCCTTTTCTATAGTAAATTATTCAAAAAATAATTTTCTACTGTCGCAAATTTTAAATATCCCAGGGATTGCCTTTTCTATAGTAAATTATTCAAAAAATAATTTTATACTGTCGCATATTTTAATTACGCCAGGGATTGCCTTTTCTATAGTAAATTATTCAAAAAATAATTTTATACTGTCGCAAATTTTAATTACGCCAGGGATTGCCTTTTCTATAGTAAATTATTCAAAAAATAATTTTATACTGTCGCAAATTTTAATTACGCCAGGGATTGCCTTTTCTATAGTAAATTTTGCAAAAAAATAATTTTTTACTGTCGCAAATTTTAATTACGCCAGGGATTGCCTTTTCTATAGTAAATTATTCAAAAAATAATTTTTTACTGTCGCAAATTTTAATTACGCCAGGGATTGCGTTTTCTATAGTAAATTATTCAAAAAATAATTTTCAACTGTCGCAAATTTTAATTACGCCAGGGATTGCCTTTTCTATAGTAAATTTTGCAAAAAAATAATTTTTTACTGTCGCAAATTTTAATTACGCCAGGGATTGCCTTTTCTATAGTAAATTATTCAAAAAATAATTTTCAACAGTCGCAAGTTTTAATTACGCCAGGGATTGCCTTTTCTATAGTAAATTATTCAAAAAATAATTTTATACTGTCGCAAATTTTAAGTGCGCCAGGGATTGCCTTTTCTATAGTAAATTATTCAAAAAATAATTTTTTACTGTCGCAAATTTTAATTACGCCAGGGATTGCCTTTTCTATAGTAAATTATCCAAAAAATAATTTTTTACTGTCGCAAATTTTAAATATCCCAGGGATTGCCTTTTCTATAGTAAATTTCTCACAAATTAATTTCTTACTATCGCAAGTTTTAATTACGCCAGGGATTGCCTTTTCTATAGTAAATTATTCAAAAAATAATTTTTTACTGTCGCAAATTTTAATTACGCCAGGGATTGCCTTTTCTATAGTAAATTATTCAAAAAATAATTTTCAACTGTCGCAAATTTTAATTACGCCAGGGATTGCCTTTTCTATAGTAAATTATTCAAAAAATAATTTTATACTGTCGCAAATTTTAATTACGCCAGGGATTGCCTTTTCTATAGTAAATTATTCAAAAAATAATTTTATACTGTCGCAAATTTTAATTACGCCAGGGATTGCCTTTTCTATAGTAAATTATTCAAAAAATAATTTTCTACTGTCGCAAATTTTAAATATCCCAGGGATTGCCTTTTCTATAGTAAATTATTCAAAAAATAATTTTATACTGTCGCAAATTTTAATTACGCCAGGGATTTCCTTTTCTATAGTAAATTATTCAAAAAATAATTTTCTACTGTCGCAAATTTTAAATATCCCAGGGATTGCCTTTTCTATAGTAAATTATTCAAAAAATAATTTTTTACTGTCGCAAATTTTAATTACGCCAGGGATTGCCTTTTCTATAGTAAATTATTCAAAAAATAATTTTCTACTGACGCAAATTTTAATTACGCCAGGGATTGCCTTTTCTATAGTAAATTATTCAAAAAATAATTTTCTACTGTCGCAAATTTTAAATATCCCAGGGATTGCCTTTTCTATAGTAAATTATTCAAAAAATAATTTTATACTGTCGCAAATTTTAATTACGCCAGGGATTGCCTTTTCTATAGTAAATTATTCAAAAAATAATTTTTTACTGTCGCAAATTTTAATTACGCCAGGGATTGCCTTTTCTATAGTAAATTATTCAAAAAATAATTTTATACTGTCGCAAATTTTAATTACGCCAGGGATTGAATTTTCTATAGTAAATTATTCAAAAAATAATTTTCTACTGTCGCAAATTTTAAATATCCCAGGGATTGCCTTTTCTATAGTAAATTATTCAAAAAATAATTTTCTACTGTCGCAAATTTTAAATATCCCAGGGATTGCCTTTTCTATAGTAAATTATTCAAAAAATAATTTTTTACTGTCGCAAATTTTAAATATCCCAGGGATTGCCTTTTCTATAGTAAATTATTCAAAAAATAATTTTCTACTGTCGCAAATTTTAATTACGCCAGGGATTGCCTTTTCTATAGTAAATTATTCAAAAAATAATTTTCAACTGTCGCAAATTTTAATTACGCCAGGAATTGCCTTTTCTATAGTAAATTATTCAAAAAATAATTTTTTACTGTCGCAAATTTTAAATATCCCAGGGATTGCCTTTTCTATAGTAAATTTCTCACAAATTAATTTCTTACTATCGCAAGTTTTAATTACGCCAGGGATTGCCTTTTCTATAGTAAATTATTCAAAAAATAATTTTTTACTGTCGCAAATTTTAATTACGCCAGGGATTGCCTTTTCTATAGTAAATTATTCAAAAAATAATTTTCAACTGTCGCAAATTTTAATTACGCCAGGGATTGCCTTTTCTATAGTAAATTATTCAAAAAATAATTTTTTACTGTCGCAAATTTTAATTACGCCAGGGATTGCCTTTTCTATAGTAAATTATTCAAAAAATAATTTTATACTGTCGCAAATTTTAATTACGCCAGGGATTGCCTTTTCTATAGTAAATTATTCAAAAAATAATTTTCTACTGTCGCAAATTTTAAATATCCCAGGGATTGCCTTTTCTATAGTAAATTATTCAAAAAATAATTTTTTACTGTCGCAAATTTTAAATATCCCAGGGATTGCCTTTTCTATAGTAAATTATTCAAAAAATAATTTTCTACTGTCGCAAATTTTAATTACGCCAGGGATTGCCTTTTCTATAGTAAATTATTCAAAAAATAATTTTCAACTGTCGCAAATTTTAATTACGCCAGGAATTGCCTTTTCTATAGTAAATTATTCAAAAAACAATTTTTTACTGTCGCAAATTTTAAATATCCCAGGGATTGCCTTTTCTATAGTAAATTATTCAAAAAATAATTTTATACTGTCGCAAATTTTAATTACGCCAGGGATTGCCTTTTCTATAGTAAATTATTCAAAAAATAATTTTTTACTGTCGCAAATTTTAATTACGCCAGGAATTGCCTTTTCTATAGTAAATTATTCAAAAAATAATTTTTTACTGTCGCAAATTTTAAATATCCCAGGGATTGCCTTTTCTATAGTAAATTATTCAAAAAATAATTTTATACTGTCGCAAATTTTAATTACGCCAGGGATTGCCTTTTCTATAGTAAATTATTCAAAAAATAATTTTTTACTGTCGCAAATTTTAATTACGCCAGGAATTGCCTTTTCTATAGTAAATTATTCAAAAAATAATTTTTTACTGTCGCAAATTTTAAATATCCCAGGGATTGCCTTTTCTATAGTAAATTATTCAAAAAATAATTTTATACTGTCGCAAATTTTAATTACGCCAGGGATTGCCTTTTCTATAGTAAATTATTCAAAAAATAATTTTTTACTGTCGCAAATTTTAATTACGCCAGGGATTGCCTTTTCTATAGTAAATTATTCAAAAAATAATTTTATACTGTCGCAAATTTTAATTACGCCAGGGATTGCCTTTTCTATAGTAAATTATTCAAAAAATAATTTTATACTGTCGCAAATTTTAATTACGCCAGGGATTGCCTTTTCTATAGTAAATTTTGCAAAAAAATAATTTTTTACTGTCGCAAATTTTAATTACGCCAGGGATTGCCTTTTCTATAGTAAATTATTCAAAAAATAATTTTTTACTGTCGCAAATTTTAATTACGCCAGGGATTGCGTTTTCTATAGTAAATTATTCAAAAAATAATTTTCAACTGTCGCAAATTTTAATTACGCCAGGGATTACCTTTTCTATAGTAAATTTTGCAAAAAAATAATTTTTTACTGTCGCAAATTTTAATTACGCCAGGGATTGCCTTTTCTATAGTAAATTATTCAAAAAATAATTTTCAACTGTCGCAAGTTTTAATTACGCCAGGGATTGCCTTTTCTATAGTAAATTATTCAAAAAATAATTTTATACTGTCGCAAATTTTAAGTGCGCCAGGGATTGCCTTTTCTATAGTAAATTATTCAAAAAATAATTTTTTACTGTCGCAAATTTTAATTACGCCAGGGATTGCCTTTTCTATAGTAAATTATCCAAAAAATAATTTTTTACTGTCGCAAATTTTAAATATCCCAGGGATTGCCTTTTCTATAGTAAATTTCTCACAAATTAATTTCTTACTATCGCAAGTTTTAATTACGCCAGGGATTGCCTTTTCTATAGTAAATTATTCAAAAAATAATTTTTTACTGTCGCAAATTTTAATTACGCCAGGGATTGCCTTTTCTATAGTAAATTATTCAAAAAATAATTTTCAACTGTCGCAAATTTTAATTACGCCAGGGATTGCCTTTTCTATAGTAAATTATTCAAAAAGAATTTTATACTGTCGCAAATTTTAATTACGCCAGGGATTGCCTTTTCTATAGTAAATTATTCAAAAAATAATTTTATACTGTCGCAAATTTTAATTACGCCAGGGATTGCCTTTTCTATAGTAAATTATTCAAAAAATAATTTTCTACTGTCGCAAATTTTAAATATCCCAGGGATTGCCTTTTCTATAGTAAATTATTCAAAAAATAATTTTATACTGTCGCAAATTTTAATTACGCCAGGGATTTCCTTTTCTATAGTAAATTATTCAAAAAATAATTTCCTACTGTCGCAAATTTTAAATATCCCAGGGATTGCCTTTTCTATAGTAAATTATTCAAAAAATAATTTTTTACTGTCGCAAATTTTAATTACGCCAGGGATTGCCTTTTCTATAGTAAATTATTCAAAAAATAATTTTCTACTGACGCAAATTTTAATTACGCCAGGGATTGCCTTTTCTATAGTAAATTATTCAAAAAATAATTTTCTACTGTCGCAAATTTTAAATATCAGAGGGATTGCCTTTTCTATAGTAAATTATTCAAAAAATAATTTTATACTGTCGCAAATTTTAATTACGCCAGGGATTGCCTTTTCTATAGTAAATTATTCAAAAAATAATTTTTTACTGTCGCAAATTTTAATTACGCCAGGGATTGCCTTTTCTATAGTAAATTATTCAAAAAATAATTTTATACTGTCGCAAATTTTAATTACGCCAGGGATTGAATTTTCTATAGTAAATTATTCAAAAAATAATTTTCTACTGTCGCAAATTTTAAATATCCCAGGGATTGCCTTTTCTATAGTAAATTATTCAAAAAATAATTTTCTACTGTCGCAAATTTTAAATATCCCAGGGATTGCCTTTTCTATAGTAAATTATTCAAAAAATAATTTTCTACTGTCGCAAATTTTAAATATCCCAGGGATTGCCTTTTCTATAGCAAATTATTCAAAAAATAATTTTATACTGTCGCAAATTTTAAGTGCGCCAGGGATTGCCTTTTCTATAGTAAATTATTCAAAAAATAATTTTCTACTGTCGCAAATTTTAAATATCCCAGGGATTGCCTTTTCTATAGTAAATTATTCAAAAAATAATTTTTTACTGTCGCAAATTTTAAATATCCCAGGGATTGCCTTTTCTATAGTAAATTATTCAAAAAATAATTTTCTACTGTCGCAAATTTTAATTACGCCAGGGATTGCCTTTTCTATAGTAAATTATTCAAAAAATAATTTTCAACTGTCGCAAATTTTAATTACGCCAGGAATTGCCTTTTCTATAGTAAATTATTCAAAAAATAATTTTTTACTGTCGCAAATTTTAAATATCCCAGGGATTGCCTTTTCTATAGTAAATTTCTCACAAATTAATTTCTTACTATCGCAAGTTTTAATTACGCCAGGGATTGCCTTTTCTATAGTAAATTATTCAAAAAATAATTTTTTACTGTCGCAAATTTTAATTACGCCAGGGATTGCCTTTTCTATAGTAAATTATTCAAAAAATAATTTTCAACTGTCGCAAATTTTAATTACGCCAGGGATTGCCTTTTCTATAGTAAATTATTCAAAAAATAATTTTTTACTGTCGCAAATTTTAATTACGCCAGGGATTGCCTTTTCTATAGTAAATTATTCAAAAAATAATTTTATACTGTCGCAAATTTTAATTACGCCAGGGATTGCCTTTTCTATAGTAAATTATTCAAAAAATAATTTTCTACTGTCGCAAATTTTAAATATCCCAGGGATTGCCTTTTCTATAGTAAATTATTCAAAAAATAATTTTTTACTGTCGCAAATTTTAAATATCCCAGGGATTGCCTTTTCTATAGTAAATTATTCAAAAAATAATTTTCTACTGTCGCAAATTTTAATTACGCCAGGGATTGCCTTTTCTATAGTAAATTATTCAAAAAATAATTTTCAACTGTCGCAAATTTTAATTACGCCAGGAATTGCCTTTTCTATAGTAAATTATTCAAAAAATAATTTTTTACTGTCGCAAATTTTAAATATCCCAGGGATTGCCTTTTCTATAGTAAATTATTCAAAAAATAATTTTATACTGTCGCAAATTTTAATTACGCCAGGGATTGCCTTTTCTATAGTAAATTATTCAAAAAATAATTTTTTACTGTCGCAAATTTTAATTACGCCAGGAATTGCCTTTTCTATAGTAAATTATTCAAAAAATAATTTTTTACTGTCGCAAATTTTAAATATCCCAGGGATTGCCTTTTCTATAGTAAATTATTCAAAAAATAATTTTATACTGTCGCAAATTTTAATTACGCCAGGGATTGCCTTTTCTATAGTAAATTATTCAAAAAATAATTTTTTACTGTCGCAAATTTTAATTACGCCAGGAATTGCCTTTTCTATAGTAAATTATTCAAAAAATAATTTTTTACTGTCGCAAATTTTAAATATCCCAGGGATTGCCTTTTCTATAGTAAATTATTCAAAAAATAATTTTATACTGTCGCAAATTTTAATTACGCCAGGGATTGCCTTTTCTATAGTAAATTATTCAAAAAATAATTTTTTACTGTCGCAAATTTTAATTACGCCAGGGATTGCCTTTTCTATAGTAAATTATTCAAAAAATAATTTTATACTGTCGCAAATTTTAATTACGCCAGGGATTGCCTTTTCTATAGTAAATTATTCAAAAAATAATTTTATACTGTCGCAAATTTTAATTACGCCAGGGATTGCCTTTTCTATAGTAAATTTTGCAAAAAAATAATTTTTTACTGTCGCAAATTTTAATTACGCCAGGGATTGCCTTTTCTATAGTAAATTATTCAAAAAATAATTTTTTACTGTCGCAAATTTTAATTACGCCAGGGATTGCGTTTTCTATAGTAAATTATTCAAAAAATAATTTTCAACTGTCGCAAATTTTAATTACGCCAGGGATTGCCTTTTCTATAGTAAATTTTGCAAAAAAATAATTTTTTACTGTCGCAAATTTTAATTACGCCAGGGATTGCCTTTTCTATAGTAAATTATTCAAAAAATAATTTTCAACTGTCGCAAGTTTTAATTACGCCAGGGATTGCCTTTTCTATAGTAAATTATTCAAAAAATAATTTTATACTGTCGCAAATTTTAAGTGCGCCAGGGATTGCCTTTTCTATAGTAAATTATTCAAAAAATAATTTTTTACTGTCGCAAATTTTAATTACGCCAGGGATTGCCTTTTCTATAGTAAATTATCCAAAAAATAATTTTTTACTGTCGCAAATTTTAAATATCCCAGGGATTGCCTTTTCTATAGTAAATTTCTCACAAATTAATTTCTTACTATCGCAAGTTTTAATTACGCCAGGGATTGCCTTTTCTATAGTAAATTATTCAAAAAATAATTTTTTACTGTCGCAAATTTTAATTACGCCAGGGATTGCCTTTTCTATAGTAAATTATTCAAAAAATAATTTTCAACTGTCGCAAATTTTAATTACGCCAGGGATTGCCTTTTCTATAGTAAATTATTCAAAAAATAATTTTATACTGTCGCAAATTTTAATTACGCCAGGGATTGCCTTTTCTATAGTAAATTATTCAAAAAATAATTTTATACTGTCGCAAATTTTAATTACGCCAGGGATTGCCTTTTCTATAGTAAATTATTCAAAAAATAATTTTCTACTGTCGCAAATTTTAAATATCCCAGGGATTGCCTTTACTATAGTAAATTATTCAAAAAATAATTTTATACTGTCGCAAATTTTAATTACGCCAGGGATTTCCTTTTCTATAGTAAATTATTCAAAAAATAATTTTCTACTGTCGCAAATTTTAAATATCCCAGGGATTGCCTTTTCTATAGTAAATTATTCAAAAAATAATTTTTTACTGTCGCAAATTTTAATTACGCCAGGGATTGCCTTTTCTATAGTAAATTATTCAAAAAATAATTTTCTACTGACGCAAATTTTAATTACGCCAGGGATTGCCTTTTCTATAGTAAATTATTCAAAAAATAATTTTCTACTGTCGCAAATTTTAAATATCAGAGGGATTGCCTTTTCTATAGTAAATTATTCAAAAAATAATTTTATACTGTCGCAAATTTTAATTACGCCAGGGATTGCCTTTTCTATAGTAAATTATTCAAAAAATAATTTTTTACTGTCGCAAATTTTAATTACGCCAGGGATTGCCTTTTCTATAGTAAATTATTCAAAAAATAATTTTATACTGTCGCAAATTTTAATTACGCCAGGGATTGAATTTTCTATAGTAAATTATTCAAAAAATAATTTTCTACTGTCGCAAATTTTAAATATCCCAGGGATTGCCTTTTCTATAGTAAATTATTCAAAAAATAATTTTCTACTGTCGCAAATTTTAAATATCCCAGGGATTGCCTTTTCTATAGTAAATTATTCAAAAAATAATTTTGTACTGTCGCAAATTTTAAATATCCCAGGGATTGCCTTTTCTATAGTAAATTATTCAAAAAATAATTTTCTACTGTCGCAAATTTTAATTACGCCAGGGATTGCCTTTTCTATAGTAAATTATTCAAAAAATAATTTTCAACTGTCGCAAATTTTAATTACGCCAGGAATTGCCTTTTCTATAGTAAATTATTCAAAAAATAATTTTTTACTGTCGGAAATTTTAAATATCCCAGGGATTGCCTTTTCTATAGTAAATTTCTCACAAATTAATTTCTTACTATCGCAAGTTTTAATTACGCCAGGGATTGCCTTTTCTATAGTAAATTATTCAAAAAATAATTTTTTACTGTCGCAAATTTTAATTACGCCAGGGATTGCCTTTTCTATAGTAAATTATTCAAAAAATAATTTTCAACTGTCGCAAATTTTAATTACGCCAGGGATTGCCTTTTCTATAGTAAATTATTCAAAAAATAATTTTTTACTGTCGCAAATTTTAATTACGCCAGGGATTGCCTTTTCTATAGTAAATTATTCAAAAAATAATTTTATACTGTCGCAAATTTTAATTACGCCAGGGATTGCCTTTTATATAGTAAATTATTCAAAAAATAATTTTCTACTGTCGCAAATTTTAAATATCCCAGGGATTGCCTCTTCTATAGTAAATTATTCAAAAAATAATTTTTTACTGTCGCAAATTTTAAATATCCCAGGGATTGCCTTTTCTATAGTAAATTATTCAAAAAATAATTTTCTACTGTCGCAAATTTTAATTACGCCAGGGATTGCCTTTTCTATAGTAAATTATTCAAAAAATAATTTTCAACTGTCGCAAATTTTAATTACGCCAGGAATTGCCTTTTCTATAGTAAATTATTCAAAAAATAATTTTTTACTGTCGCAAATTTTAAATATCCCAGGGATTGCCTTTTCTATAGTAAATTATTCAAAAAATAATTTTATACTGTCGCAAATTTTAATTACGCCAGGGATTGCCTTTTCTATAGTAAATTATTCAAAAAATAATTTTTTACTGTCGCAAATTTTAATTACGCCAGGAATTGCCCTTTCTATAGTAAATTATTCAAAAAATAATTTTTTACTGTCGCAAATTTTAAATATCCCAGGGATTGCCTTTTCTATAGTAAATTTCTCACAAATTAATTTCTTACTATCGCAAGTTTTAATTACGCCAGGGATTGCCTTTTCTATAGTAAATTATTCAAAAAATAATTTTTTACTGTCGCAAATTTTAATTACGCCAGGGATTGCCTTTTCTATAGTAAATTATTCAAAAAATAATTTTATACTGTCGCAAATTTTAATTACGCCAGGGATTGCCTTTTCTATAGTAAATTATTCAAAAAATAATTTTCTACTGTCGCAAATTTTAAATATCCCAGGGATTGCCTTTTCTATAGTAAATTATTCAAAAAATAATTTTATACTGTCGCAAATTTTAATTACGCCAGGGATTGCCTTTTCTATAGTAAATTATTCAAAAAATAATTTTTTACTGTCGCAAATTTTAATTACGCCAGGGATTGCCTTTTCTATAGTAAATTATTCAAAAAATAATTTTATACTGTCGCAAATTTTAATTACGCCAGGGATTGCCTTTTCTATAGTAAATTATTCAAAAAATAATTTTCTACTGTCGCAAATTTTAAATATCCCAGGGATTGCCTTTTCTATAGTAAATTATTCAAAAAATAATTTTCTACTGTCGCAAATTTTAAATATCCCAGGGATTGCCTTTTCTATAGTAAATTATTCAAAAAATAATTTTTTACTGTCGCAAATTTTAAATATCCCAGGGATTGCCTTTTCTATAGTAAATTATTCAAAAAATAATTTTCTACTGTCGCAAATTTTAATTACGCCAGGGATTGCCTTTTCTATAGTAAATTATTCAAAAAATAATTTTCAACTGTCGCAAATTTTAATTACGCCAGGAATTGCCTTTTCTATAGTAAATTATTCAAAAAATAATTTTTTACTGTCGCAAATTTTAAATATCCCAGGGATTGCCTTTTCTATAGTAAATTATTCAAAAAATAATTTTATACTGTCGCAAATTTTAATTACGCCAGGGATTGCCTTTTCTATAGGAAATTATTCAAAAAATAATTTTCTACTGTCGCAAATTTTAAATATCCCAGGGATTGCCTTTTCTATAGTAAATTATTCAAAAAATAATTTTCAACTGTCGCAAATTTTAATTACGCCAGGAATTGCCTTTTCTATAGTAAATTATTCAAAAAATAATTTTTTACTGTCGCAAATTTTAAATATCCCAGGGATTGCCTTTTCTATAGTAAATTATTCAAAAAATAATTTTTTACTGTCGCAAATTTTAAATATCCCAGGGATTGCCTTTTCTATAGTAAATTATTCAAAAAATAATTTTCTACTGACGCAAATTTTAATTACGCCAGGGATTGCCTTTTCTATAGTAAATTATTCAAAAAATAATTTTCTACTGTCGCAAATTTTAAATATCACAGGGATTGCCTTTTCTATTGTAAATTATTCAAAAAATAATTTTATACTGTCGCAAATTTTAATTACGCCAGGGATTGCCTTTTCTATAGTAAATTATTCAAAAAATAATTTTTTACTGTCGCAAATTTTAATTACGCCAGGGATTGCCTTTTCTATAGTAAATTATTCAAAAAATAATTTTATACTGTCGCAAATTTTAATTACGCCAGGGATTGCCTTTTCTATAGTAAATTATTCAAAAAATAATTTTCTACTGTCGCAAATTTTAAATATCCCAGGGATTGCCTTTTCTATAGTAAATTATTCAAAAAATAATTTTCTACTGTCGCAAATTTTAATTACGCCAGGGATTGCCTTTTCTATAGTAAATTATTCAAAAAATAATTTTCAACTGTCGCAAATTTTAATTACGCCAGGAATTGCTTTTTCTATAGTAAATTATTCAAAAAATAATTTTTTACTGTCGCAAATTTTAAATATCCCAGGGATTGCCTTTTCTATAGTAAATTATTCAAAAAATAATTTTATACTGTCGCAAATTTTAATTACGCCAGGGATTGCCTTTTCTATAGTAAATTATTCAAAAAATAATTTTCTACTGTCGCAAATTTTAAATATCCCAGGGATTGCCTTTTCTATAGTAAATTATTCAAAAAATAATTTTCTACTGTCGCAAATTTTAAATATCCCAGGGATTGCCTTTTCTATAGTAAATTATTCAAAAAATAATTTTTTACTGTCGCAAATTTTAAATATCCCAGGGATTGCCTTTTCTATAGTAAATTATTCAAAAAATAATTTTCTACTGTCGCAAATTTTAATTACGCCAGGGATTGCCTTTTCTATAGTAAATTATTCAAAAAATAATTTTCAACTGTCGCAAATTTTAATTACGCCAGGGATTGCCTTTTCTATAGTAAATTATTCAAAAAATAATTTTCTACTGTCGCAAATTTTAAATATCCCAGGGATTGCCTTTTCTATAGTAAATTTCTCACAAATTAATTTTTTACTATCGCAAGTTTTAATTGCGCCAGGGATTGCCTTTTCTATAGTAAATTATTCAAAAAATAATTTTATACTGTCGCAAATTTTAATTACTCCAGGGATTGCCTTTTCTATAGTAAATTATTCAAAAAATAATTTTATATTGTTGCAAATTTTAATTACGCCAGGGATTGCCTTTTCTATAGTAAATTATTCAAAAAATAATATTCTACTGTCGCAAATTTTAAGTGCGCCAGGGATTGCCTTTTCTATAGTAAATTATTCAAAAAATAATTTTTTACTGTCGCAAATTTTAATTACGCCAGGGATTGCCTTTTCTATAGTAAATTATCCAAAAAATAATTTTTTACTATCGCAAGTTTTAATTACGCCAGGGATTGCCTTTTCTGTAGTAAATTATTCAAAAAATAATTTTATACTGTCGCAAATTTTAATTACGCCAGGGATTGCCTTTTCTATAGTAAATTATTCAAAAAATAATTTTCTACTGTCGCAAATTTTAATTACGCCAGGGATTGCCTTTTCTATAGTAAATTATTCAAAAAATAATTTTCTACTGTCGCAAATTTTAATTACGCCAGGGATTGCCTTTTCTATAGTAAATTATTCAAAAAAAAATTTTTTACTGTCGCAAATTTTAATTGCGCCAGGTATTGCCTTTTCTATAGTAAATTATTCAAAAAATAATTTTCTACTACCGCAAATTTTAATTACGCCAGGGATTGCCTTTTCTATAGTAAATTATTCAAAAAATAATTTTCTACTGTCGCAAATTTTAATTACGCCAGGGATTGCCTTTTCTATAGTAAATTATTCAAAAAAATATTTTATACTGTCGCAAATTTTAATTACGCCAGGATTGCCTTTTCTATAGTAAATTATTCAAAAAATAATTTTATACTGTCGCAAATTTTAATTACGCCAGGGATTGCCTTTTCTATAGTAAATTATTCAAAAAATAATTTTCTACTGTCGCAAATTTTAATTACGCCAGGGATTGCCTTTTCTATAGTAAATTATTCAAAAAATAATTTTATACTGTCGCAAATTTTAATTACGCCAGGGATTGCCTTTTCTATAGTAAATTATTCAAAAAATAATTTTCTACTGTCGCAAATTTTAATTACGCTAGGGATTGCCTTTTCTATAGTAAATTATTCAAAAAATAATTTTCTACTGTCGCAAATTTTAATTGCGCCAGGGATTGCCTTTTCTATAGTAAATTATTCAAAAAATAATTTTATACTGTCGCAAATTTCATTTTCGCCAGGTAAATTATTCAAAAAATAATTTTATACTGTCGCAAATTTTAATCACGCCAGGGATTGCCTTTTCTATAGTAAATTTTGCAAAAAAATAATTTTCAAACTGTCGCAAATTTTAATTGCGCCAGGGATTGCCTTTTCTATAGTAAATTATTCAAAAAATAATTTTCTACTGTCGCAAATTTTAATTGCGCCAGGGATTGCATTTTCTATAGTAAATTATTCAAAAAATAATTTTTTACTGTCGCAAATTTTAATTGCGCCAGGGATTGCCTATTCTATAGTAAATTATTCAAAAAATAATTTTATACTGTCGCAAATTTTAATTACGCCAGGGATTGCCTTTTCTATAGTAAATTATTCTAAAAATAATTTTCAACTGTCGCAAATTTTAAGTGCGCCAGGGATTGCCTTTTCTATAGTAAATTATTCAAAAAATAATTTTTTACTCTCGCAAATTTTAATTACGCCAGGGATTGCCTTTTCTATAGTAAATTATTCAAAAAATAATTTTTTACTGTCGCAAATTTTAATTGCGCCAGGGATTGCCTATTCTCTAGTAAATTATTCAAAAAATAATTTTATATTGTCGCAAATTTTAATTACACCAGGGATTGCCTTTTTTATAGTAAATTATTCAAAAAATAATTTTCAACTGTAGCAAATTTTAATTACGCCAGGGATTGCCTTTTCTATAGTAAATTATTCAAAAAATAATTTTTTACTGTCGCAAATTTTAATTACGCCAGGGATTGCCTTTTCTATAGTAAATTATTCAAAAAATAATTTTTTACTGTCGCAAATTTTAAATATCCCAGGGATTGCCTTTTCTATAGTAAATTATTCAAAAAATAATATTTTACTGTCGCAAATTTTAATTACGCCAGGGATTGCCTTTTCTATAGTAAATTTCTAACAAATTAATTTCTTACTGTCGCAAGTTTTAATTGCGCCAGGGATTGCCTTTTCTACAGTAAATTTTGCAAAAAATAATTTTTTACTGTCGCAAATTTTAATTGCGCCAGGGATTGCCTTTTCTATAGTAAATTATTCAAAAAATAATTTTATACTGTCGCAAATTTTAATTACGCCAGGGATTGCCTTTTCTATAGTAAATTATTCAAAAAATAATTTTTTACTGTCGCAAATTTTAATTCCGACAGGGATTGCCTTTTCTATGGTAAATTATTCAAAAAATAATTTTCAACTGTCGCAAATTTTAATTACGCCAGGGATTGCCTTTTCTATAGTAAATTATTCAAAAAATAATTTTCTACTGTCGCAAATTTTAAATATCCCAGGGATTGCCTTTTCTATAGTAAATTATTCAAAAAATAATTTTATACTGTCGCAAATTTTAAGTACGCCAGGGATTGCCTTTTCTATAGTAAATTTTGCAAAAAAATAATTTTTTACTCTCGCAAATTTTATGTGCGCCAGGGATTGCCTTTTCTATAGTAAATTATTCAAAAAATAATTTTCTACTGTCGCAAATTTTAATTACGCCAGGGATTGCCTTTTCTATAGTAAATTATTCAAAAAATAATTTTTTACTGTCGCAAGTTTTAATTACGCCAGGGATTGCCTTTTCTATAGTAAATTATTCAAAAAATAATTTTTTACTGTCGCAAGTCTTAATTACGCCAGGGATTGCCTTTTTCTATAGTAAATTATTCAAAAAATAATTCTATACTGTCGCAAATTTTAATTACGCCAGGGATTGCCTTTTCTATAGTAAATTATTCAAAAAATAATTTTATACTGTCGCAAATTTTAATGACGCCAGGGATTGCCTTTTCTATAGTAAATTATTCAAAAAATAATTTTTTACTGTCGCAAATTTTAATTACGCCAGGGATTGCCTGTTCTATAGTAAATTATTCAAAAAATAATTTTTTACTGTCGAAAATTTTAATTACGCCAGGGATTGCCTTTTCTATAGTAAATTATTCAAAAAATAATTTTTTACTGTCGCAAATTTTAATTACGCCAGGGATTGCCTTTTCTATAGTAAATTATTCAAAAAATAATTTTTTACTGTCGCAAATTTTAATTACGCCAGGGATTGCCCTTTTCTATAGTAAATTATTAAAAAAATAATTTTCTACTGTCGCAAATTTTAATTACGCCAGGGATTGCCTTTTCTATAGTAAATATTCAAAAAATAATTTTCAACTGTCGCAAATTTTAATTACGCCAGGGATTGCCTTT